>JAVTVY010049546.1:0-231304 GCA_036873755.1 Hanleya hanleyi
TATTATCACTGGATGGATTGTACTCAAACAATTTTGTTTGCGTTTGCGTTAAAAATCGCGATTAATCATGCCTGTGCATGTAATTAACCATTGTAAGTTTTGTCTGTTCATGGCGCTGCCATCTTGGATTTATGCAAATTAATCAATTTGACTAGGTATAGGCCTACGTACAATGATTAAGCAGTGATATTTCATGATTGTAACACCACAGGTCCACACAAAAAACTATATTGGACTTACTGTAACACTTACTTTCTTTGTCCTTCTTGACTGATGTCTTAACCTGAAGCTTTTGGCGGCCATTTTGAATTTATGCAAATTAGGTCAACTCAAAAGGGGTTGATTATGGTTCCAATGAATAGCTTGGTATCAAAAACCCGTACATAGACACCAAAACCAACTTCAAATCAGACTTACTTTTAATGTTAGACCAATTTAACCAAATTTGGTTAATGCCACTTTTTGGGGGTAGGGGTAACTTTTGTTGACATTTGACCCCACTGTCACTATACAATACCCTGAATCATAAATATGATGCATGGAGTTATCAAAAGACTTAATAAGGAAACTTCTGACCAATTTTGGTTGCTTTATCTACAAAATTGGGTGTATGAGGGGTGATCATATTTTGAGCGACTTTCAAACTGAAAGTGATTCTTGGGCAAAATTTCGCTAAATAGCGTATTTTTTTGCTGAAAAAGAAGGTTTATGGTATTGAACCATACTAAAAATGTGTTAGTTATGTCTAAACATGATAAATAAATGTTACATTTGAATCTAATGCTGCCTAATCTTGAATTATTCCAGGAAAACTGAAATTTGCTATTTTGGCCGATTGGCTTCAAGGCGTAATCATGTATTAGGCTGTGCAGAAAAAACGTACTTGATCTGGGAGTGTTACCCAAACTTTTTCCAAGGGTCTCAACATACAGAACAAGGAAATACCAAGTTTTGCTGTAAAAGAGAGATGTACACAGAAACCCCCCCAGAGCCTATACTAGTAGGGCTGTTAACAGCTTTCGTTGTGTATTTTAGTGTATACACCCTCCAATACTCAGATGAATATGGCCATCATCAATATATAGTTAGTTTGGAGTTAGCATTTAACAAGGTAGTTCTTTAAACGGGATTTGAAAAGTGAATAGGATGCGGAGGCTTTTATGTCAGTGGGCAGTGAGTTCCACATACGCGGTGCTTTCGTTTTCGTAGAATAATATGATAGATTTGAAACTACGCGTGTTCTGTAGAGATTAAGGTCGGATTGCCGGGTGGGGTAGCAGTGAACTTCTGATAGTTTTGTAAAGTAATTTATAAATATGGTCGGTAGAGAGAATGGTGTGTGGAGATATTTGTGGGTAAATAACAATACCAGGTAGTCATTGATTTGATGAAATGGAAGGATGTTTAATTGCTCAAGTAATTGGACTGGTATGAGCGTATTTGTGACTGGAAGTTATTAAGCGAATACGTCTTTTTTGGAGCACGACAAGAGGCCTGAGTTGTGTTGGGAACGTGTTACCCCATACTATGTTGCAATATCATATATAGGAATAAAACAGGGAGTAATATAGTATGATCAAGGTTTTCATGTTAAGGCAGTGTCGTACATTATTGATAACACCAATATTTCTCGAGATTTTGGAGGTCAGTTCATCTACATGAGTTTGCCAGTTTAGTTTATCGTTAAAATGGATACCGAAGAATTTGAAGGTGGTAACGGATTCAATTTCGGAGCCAAATATATATATTTTGGGGGTACCGTAGTAGTAATGGCATGTCTGCTTGGTTTGAAGAACATGTATTTAGTTTTCTTCACATTTAAAGAGAGTTTGTTACAGGAGAACCAATTATGAAGCTCAAGTAATTGGACTGGTATGAGCATATTTGTGACTGGAAGTTATTAAGCGAATAAGTCTTTTTTGGAGCACGACAAGAGGCCTGAGTTGTGTTGGGAATGTGTTACCCCATACTATGTTGCAATATGATATATAGGAATACAAGTGAGAAATGACTACATTGTAGTCAAAACCTGCGGCAGTGGCAATAATACAGTGAAAGACATATCAGCGGAGGTAGTGGTAATTGTAGAAAAAAGCGCCATCTGCAAGTGTTTTCATGCCAAGGGAAGTAATTTTCAACTTCTAACCCACAATTGCAGGAATTGACTAATAGATTTGACACAATATATATATATTCGCTTTCCTCGTTCAAAATCCGACGATGTTGACTGGTCCGTGCCGTCTATACTGAATTGACAGACGAAGTCACAATAATCGCTTTGGCAATGTCTTGGTACAAGTATCGTGAATTCCAAGTTTCAAAACATTCCGTTCAGCCGTTGATTTTTGCAAATCAAAAAGGCTTTCAAATATTTGGAAATCCAAACAAATTTCAAGGATTTAGTCATAGCGCGAACATCTACGCTCTTCAGTCTCCCTTCTCGCTTACTTTGCCGAGCAAAATGGAAAATTTATATTTCCGTCAAAGTTAATTTTCAATGAATTTATTATCAGGTCTATCACTTTGATCTGTGAAACTATGGAATGGGGTTGAAGGCTTTATCGAACTGTTCAAGAGGCATAATGACATTTTTCACGATTCAAATTGAAGCCTGTGACAGTCTTGATATTCGATTAGAATAATAAATTAAGTTTCTGCATTTATGTGCGTTATCATCTGCAAACTAAATACGGTACCTTGACACTCTTTTCCATGCAACAAGCCAATATCAATACATGGTTTGCTCCTTCTATACAAATGATTACCTATTTCATCCTTAGGAGATATCACCTCATCCGACATGTTTGGTCAAGCCTTTTCGAAGGTTGATAATTTTATTAATTTTTTTTTTTAAGTCAAATTCTGCAAATAAGAAACATTTCTTGTCAGTATCTATGGATATCGCCCTATAATCAATTCGCGAATATGTTTGTCATTAATTCATTCGGGAGGTGATTTAAGTGCGAAATTTCAGGGTTAGTTCACTAAACAAGGTCTGCGTGTATAAGAGAATCATGTCGAATTCTCGTTATTATCTTTTGGTACATCAAATTATTGCGTTCGCGAAAATGACTTCCAAGTCAATATGAAAGGTATCAAAATAAATTTAAAAAACTCTCAAGGAAATCAAGGTCCTAGCTTTTGACAACGAGATCAAATAGATGGCTTTTATGGTCAGTATCTGCTAATATATGACGTAATTTCATTCGTAAAACTGATTGACAAAGTAACGTAAATTGTGAAGTGTAGAACCAGTAGTTCTAGCAGAAATGGGCTCGGCAGAGAGAATGATGTCCAAATGGCTGTTTTTCTGCCCGTTGTCTGCTGATACACATAAGTGTTGATTTCACGGAAGTGATTAATGCAATTTACAAAGGGATTGTAGGTGCGGAAGAGAGGGCGAAACATCAACACCAGCGAAAGCAAAGACACAACTTGCTTGAGGCAGAGATAGAGGACTGTGTTCCGAAGAGGATCATTGAGAAATAGCTATATGCCAAATTTCATACTTGTAACGAAAACCTTGCAATATAACTATGATGTACTGTTCGCGGATAGGGTTGTCGGACTCATTAAGTACTACATAGTCATTTATGTATTATAAAACCGTTTGCGCATAAAGTCAGTTTTGAGTATTATCAATGAGTCGGTATAGCTAAGACATTGACAACGAGGTCAAATAGATCGCTTTTATGGTCAGTATCTGCTAATATATGACGTAATTTCATTCGTAAAACTGATTGACAAAGTAACGTAAATTGTGAAGTGTAGAACCAGTAAGTTCTAGCAGAAATGGGCTCTGACTTGAGAGAATGATGTCAAATGCAACATGTTTCTGCCCGTTGTCTGCTGATACACATAAGTATTGATTTTACGGAAGTGATTAATGCAATTCTAAAGGGATTATGAGTGCGGAAGAGGACGAGAACATCAATACCAGCGAAGCAAGGCCCTGGCTTGCGAGAATGAGGATAGAGGGACTGGTTCCGAAAGAGGATCATTCGAAATAGCTATGTGCCAAATTTCATGCTTGTAACCGAAAGTACACAATATAACTATGATGTACTGTTCGCGCATAGGGTTGTCGGACTCATTAAATAGTACATATAGTCATTTATGTATTATAAAACCGTTTGCGCATAAAGTCAGTTTTGAGTATTATCAATGAGTCGGTATAGCTAAGACATTAAGTGCAAGTCCAGGGATTGGAGGGTCATTGTTTCGATTCCCACAGAGGGTTAAGTTATTCTTCCTTTCAAAACATATTTCCATATATGCGAATTGCTTGGGGGTAAAGTTAAACATCTTTATTCGGTGAAAGTTGCTGAGTTGTTCCGCTTACTTCTGAAACGTAATTGTTGCGTTTGTTTTTATGATGCATGATCTATAATTTGATACCAAGTATTATTCAATGTTAATCATAATGATAATGCGTTACTTGTTATGCTTCTTCGCCAATTTGTGTTTTATCTAGATTGGGTAGATAAAATGATTACTAGAGTCTAGAAGTAGTGAACTTATTTTTCTACTTTCTAAGACAGTCGCCTGGGACTGTATGCAAATTAGCTGAACCACCGACAAGGTTGCGGCTCATCTTCTTTGGTATATAAGAAATCCAAGGATCTTAAATTGTGTATACATTTGCATACTGTTCAATGAAAATGGTAATATCTGAAGACAGTGACTGATGTGACGACCGACAGCTTTAAAGCGACTGACGTAAGAGAATTGAAGTCTGAACGGAAATCAACGAAGCAATAATTCATTCCACCGAATATAGTTGCAAATGAATTCAAACGCGCTTGAAGACAGTGGTTTCATGTGAGATCGGAGGTTGAAAAGAAAAGTGTGGCAGAGATCACACTCTCTTAGCGCATGCGCATTTCAAAAAGTCACAAGAACAAGAAGAAGAAGAACAACAACAACGCGAGCCTCCCGTAGACCTGCGTGCCGCAGGTAAAAACAGGGAATAATATAGTATGATCAAGGTTTTCCTGTTAAGGCAGTGTCGTACATTATTGATAACACCAATATTTCTCGAGATTTTGGAGGTCAGTTCATCTATATGAGTTTGCCAGTTTAGTTTATCGTTAAAATGGATACCGAGGAATTTGAAGGTGGTAACGGATTCAATTTCGGAGCCAAATATAGATATTTTGGGGGTAGTAGTAATGGCATGTCTGTTTGGTTTGAAGAACATATATTTAGTTTTCTTCACATTTAAAGAGAGTTTGTTACAGGAGAACCAATTATGAAGCTTTCCAAGTTCGTGTGACATTGTCTCAGCTAGTATATCGGGATCAGTATCAGAGAGAGTGGCGCTAGTATCGTCAGCAAAGAGAGTGATGTCAAGGGTAGATGTGGCTTTATTTATATCATTTATGTATATTAAGAAAAGGATGGGGCCTAGTACTGAACCTTGGGGTACACAGTATTTATCGTATTGAAAGGAGACAGTATACCGTCGACGGATACGCACTGTGACCTGGTCGTTAAATAGCTGCGAAACCATTTGTTTGCAACTCCACGGAAACCAATAGTAGTTGAGTTTGTATAAGAGAATGTCATGATTAACTGTATCGAAAGCTTTCGAAAGATCAAGAAAGGTGGAGATGCTGAACTGTTTCGATTCTTTGGCAGATGCAAGTTTGTCATAAAGGAAGAGAACTGCGTGGAATGTAGGATGGTTAGCACGGAATCCATATTGGTTTTGGCAGATAATGTTGTTAGTTTCTAGGAAAGCAGTCATCCTGAATGCTATGTATACAAGTTTTTCAAAGATTTTGCTCAGGCAAGGGAGAACAGAAATTGGTCGATAATTTTCTACTGTAGTTTTGCTTCCAGACTTGAAAACAGGAGTGATTTTTGCGAAGAGTTTGTTACAGGAGAACCAATTATGAAGCTTTCCAAGTTCGTGTGACATTGTCTCAGCTAGTATATCGGGATCAGTATCAGAGAGAGTGGCGCTAGTATCGTCAGCAAAGAGAGTGATGTCAAGGGCAGATGTGGCTTTATTTATATCATTTATGTATATTAAGAAAAGGATGGGGCCTAGTACTGAACCTTGGGGTACCCCAGTATTTATCGCATTGAAAGGAGACAGTATACCGTCGACGGATACGCACTGTGACCTAGTCGTTAAATAGCTGCGAAACCAGTTGTTTGCAACTCCACGGAAACCATAGTAGTCGAGTTTGTACAAGAGAATGTCATGATTAACTGTATCGAAAGCTTTCGAAAGATCAAGAAAGGTGGAGATGGTGAACTGTTTCGATTCTTTGGCAGATGCAAGTTTGTCATAAAGGGAGAGAACTGCGTGGAACGTAGAATGGTTAGCACGGAATCCATATTGGTTTTGGCAGATAATGTTGTTAGTTTCTAGGAAAGCAGTCATCCTGAATGCTACAAGTTTTTCAAAGATTTTGCTCAGGCAAGGGAGAACAGAAATTGGTCGATAATTTTCTACTGTAGTTTTGCTTCCAGACTTGAAAACAGGAGTGATTTTTGCGATCTTAAGAGCATTGGGAACAATTCCACTTTGAAAGGATAAATTAACAATATGCGAAATAGGGGAGGATATTAGGCTCGATATTGGTTTTATGAGAGACATGCGAATATCATCAATACCAGGTGAGCCTTTTTTATACGCCCGTCAAATTTGACGCGACGTATTATGGTATGGCGTCGTCCGTCCGTCCGTTAACTTTTTCTCGTCAACGCAACTCGTCCTAGAGTTTTCAGTGGATTCTTTTGATATTTGGTCCACGTGATCGGTACCATGTGTAGATGTGCATGAACTTTTTTCGGCCTGATTCGACGTTTTCTTGAGTTACTCCCCTTGATTTTGGTCTGAAATCCTTGTATTTGGCACCTACTGTCTTCGTCAACGCAACTCGTCCCAGAGTTTTCAATGGATTCTTCTGAAATTTGGTACACATGATCGGTACCATGTGTAGATGTGCACGAACCTTTTTCGACCCGATTCAATGTTTTCTTGAGTTACTCCCCTTGATTTTAGTCTGAAATCCTTATATTTAGCACCTGCTGTCTTCGTCAACGCAACTCGTTCCAGAGTTTTCAATGGATTCTTCTGAAATTTGGTACACATGATCGATACCATGTGTAGATGTGCACAAACTGTTTTCGGCCCGATTCGACGTTTTCTTGAGTTGCTCCCCTTGATTTTGGTCTGAAAGCCTTGTATTTGGCACCTACTGTCTTTGTCAACGCAACTCGTCCCAGAGTTTTCAATGGATTCTTCTGAAATTTGGTACACATGATCGGTACCATGTGTAGATGTGCATGAACTTTTTTCGGTCTGATTCGATGTTTTCTTGAGTTACTCCCCTTGATTTTGGTCTGAAATCCTTGTATTTGGCATCTACTGTCTTCATCAATGCAACTCGTCCCAGAGTTTTCAATGGATTCTTCTGAAATTTGGTACACATGATCGGTACCATGTGTAGATGTGCACTAACTTTTTTCGACCCAATTCGACATTTTCTTGAGTTACTCCCCTTGATTTTGGTCTGAAATCCTTGTATTTAGCACCTACTGTCTTCGTCGTGAATGTAACTCATCCCAGAGTTTTCAAATGGATTTAAATTTGGTACACATGTAACATCAGTATCATGTGTAGATGCGCATGAACTTTTTTTCGAACCAATTTGATGTTTTCTTGAGTTACCCCCCTTGATTTTAGTCTGGAATCCTTTTATATGGCACCTACAGCCTCCTGAACAAATTCCTAGGGGTTTCATTGCATACTTTTGAAATTAGGTACCCATGATTGGAGCCAAGTGCACATGTGCACAAACTTTTTTCAAGTTAATTCAAGAGTTTCTTGAGTTACTCCCCATGATTCTGGCCTGAAATCTTTTATTTGCCACCTACTGTCCTCGTGAACGCAACTCGTCTCACACTTTTCTATGGATTCTTTGAAATTTGGTACGTATGATCGGTACCATGTGTAGATGTGCACAAACTGTTTTTGAGCTGATTCGATGTTTTCTTCAGTTACTCCCCTTGATTTTAGTCTGAAATGCTTGTGTTTGGCCCCTACTGTTATTTTGATCCCATTCATCAGGCTGATGAGCTTACTTTTGCAGCTTATAGTAACCCAAATTTTGTTTTAAAGTTACTGATGCATACATAAGCTCATAACCAGGGGTGGGGGAACATGCACCACCCACAGAGTAAGAGTAACTGGAGTTCTACCTGCTTCCATAAATACCACTCCAGGCCCTTATGTACCTCCCCCCCTCCCCCATCTGACTTCCAAACCTGCCTACACCACTTATACAACAATGATGGCTTACACATACATGTATACAGTATTATGACAATTGCAACAATACAGACAATATACAGTCCAGGCAGGTTCATTTGTATGGTTAACCTTTGTCTATAACAAAATTCAGGAGATAAAAATGTTGTTTATCGACTGTATTTTTTACGGGCGTATTTTGGGTTCAATTGAACTCTTGTTTAGTACAGATATGACTTCAACAATATCAGTCGGAGTACATGGATTAAATAAAAATTCATTATCATAGTGTAGGTCAAGATAAGTTGTAAAGTCATCTTGGGTGCTTGGGATTTTCGAGGCAAGATCGGAGGCAACTGAAGAAAAGTAGTCATTGAAGTTGGTGGCAATTTCTGCAGGATCAGTAATATCGTTACCATTGTAGGTGAATACACGGGAGAGAGAGCTAGATTTCTTACGGTCCAATAACCCATTTATTATGCCCCCCCTCTAACTAGAGGGGGGGCATATAGCGATCGCTTTGTCCGTCCGTCTGTCCATCCGTCTGTCCGTCTGTCCGTCCGTCTGTCCGTCTGAATTTCTTGTCCGCGCGATATCTCGGTTAATAATTGATGGACAGGATTGAAACTTGCATGGAATTGCATGGCCAGTGGTTCATAGTTGTGCAGCGTAGAGTTTTTTCCGAGTTCCGGTATCATTTTCAAGAGTTATGGCCCTTTTTCTGAAATCTCTGTGAATGGAACTTGTCCGGGCTGGATCTTGGTTAATATTGTATGAACAAGTATGAAATTTGCATGACATGTGGTCAGTGCCCCACAGTTGTGCAGCGTAAAGTTTCTCCCCGTTCCGCCTATATTTTCAAGAGTTATGTCCCTTTGTTCCTGAAATCTCCATGAATTGGGACTTGTCCGGGCTGGATCTTGGTTAATATTGTATGGACAATTATGAAATTTGCAGGGTATGTGATCAGTGCCCTGTAGTTGTGCAGCGTGAAGTTTCTTCGCATTTCGCTTATATTTTCAAGAGTTATGGCCCTTTGTTCATCAAGTCTTTGTGAATTTGGACTTGTCCAGGCTGGATCTCGGTTAATATTGTATGGACAAGTATGGAATTTGCAGGATATGTGGTGAGTGCCCTGTAGTTGTGCAGTGTGAAGTTTCTCCGCGTTTCGCGTATATTTCAAGAGTTATGGCCCTTTTGTTCTTGAAATCTTTGTGAATTGGGACTTGTCCGGGCTGGATCTCGGTTAATATTGTATGGACAATTATGGAATTTGCATGATATGTGGTCAGTACCCCATAGGTGTGCAGCGTGAAGTTTCTCTGCTTTCGGTTATATTTTCAAGAGTTATGGCCTTTTGTTCATCAAACCTAAATGAATGGGATATATGTATTTGTCCAAAGCACATTCCAAAGTAGATCACATAGGTCCTGAAGTATGAAATTGCCCCAAAAAGAGTGAATTGGATGCAAAATTCAAAGTTCACGATCGCTTCATAATTTCACCACAATATACTCCCAAGGAATGTAGGTCTCATAACCAGGTCACATTTTTGAATTTGGCGAAAGTCCCGGGTGGAATATGTACATGTATTATGCGAGGCATGCCGAAAAAAGTGACTGAAACAGAATTTTTATAATTAGCCAAATTAGGCCTCCACAGACCAATACAAAACAGAACAATGGTGGAGCAGTGTCGGATTAAAGCGGAAGGGGGGCATACAATTGAGCAATCTCTGATTGCTTCCTTGCTGCGTTATTTTCCAAGTTTCCTTAATATTATTGAAGAAGTCATTGAATTTTTGTTCATAATATATCTGTTTTTCGCTAATCTGAGAGTATGATTCAGTTTGTTTCTGTATAGTTTGTATTCACGAGTTGTATCATAATCTTTGTTCGAGACATGTAGCCTGTATAATCTGTTTTTTTCTTGGATTGAACGAAGGATGCATGGGATTATCCAGGGTTTAGATATTGAAACTTTATGAGTACTTGTATGTTTTGTTATTATGGGAAAGCATTCGTTGTAGATATACTGTTGAAATGATCTAGAAAAATGTCCATAGCGCTATTAGCATCGTGGACATTAGTAATGTCTTGCCAGTCCACGCGATTTGAAACTGCTTATTCAATGTTTGGCTGCGGGTAGAGAACAACAAGTTGTGTGAAAGATAGGGAAATGATCGGTTATGTCGGAAAGTATGATTCCGGAGCCCAGGTCATCTTCATGGAAATTAGTGAAAATGTTGTCTATCAATGTGGCAGAATGGGATTTAACTCGGGTGGGTTTGGTGATTTTAGGGGAAAAAAATAAAAGGATTTCATAATCTCGAAAAACTCCTTGGTAGGACCATGGTTCTCGGTTTTGAAAAGATCGATGTTAAAATCACCCATTATGACACATTTTTAGCTCATCTGGGCCGAAGGCCCGATGGGCTTATGTCATGGCCTGACTGTCCGTCGTCCGTCGTCCGTTGTGCGTCGTCCGTTGTGCGTCAACATCTTCTTCTCTGAAACCGCTTGACCGATGAAGCTGAAACTTGGCATGCATGTTCCCCCCAATGAGTACACCAGAATTTGTTCATGCCGTGTCGATACGATTTTAAATATGGCCGCCATGGCGGCCATCTTGAATTTGCCATTGAAACATTGTTATCGCGATTTCTCAGGAACTACTGCATAGATCTTTCTCAAATTTGGTACACAGGTTCCCCTTGGGGTCTAGTTGTGCAAGATACCTGTTGTGATCTGATTCACAAATCCAATATGGCCACCAGGCGGCCATCTTGGATTTCCCCATGAAACATTGTTATTGCAATTTCTCAGGAACTACTTTGTGGATCTTCCTCAAATTTGGTACACAGGTTCCCCTTGGGGTCTAGTTGTGCAAGATACCTTTTCTGCTCTGATTCGAACATCCAATATGGCCACCAGGCAGCCATCTTGGATTTCCCTATGAAACTTCGTTATCGTGATTTATCAGGAAGTACTGCATGGATCTTTCTCAAATTTGATACACAGGTTCCCCTTAGTGTCTAGTTGTGCAAGATACTTTTGTGGTCTGATTCAGAAATCCAATATGGCCAGCAGGCCGCCATCTTGGATTTCGAGATGAAACATTGTTATCTCGATTTCTCAGGAAGTACTGCATGGATCTTTCTCAAATTTGGTACAGAGGTTCCCCTTGGGGTCTAGTTGTGCAAGATACAATTTGTGGTCTGATGGAAAAATCCAATATGGCCACCAGGTGGCCATCTTGAATTTGCCAGTGAAATCTTGTCATCATTATTTTTCGTTAACTACTGCATGGATCTTTCTCAAATTTGGTACACAGGTTCCTCTTGGGGGTCTAGTTGTGCAAGATACCTTTTCTGCTCTGATTCGAACATCCAATATGGCCACCAGGCGGCCATCTTGGATTTCCCTATGAAACTTCGTTATCGTGATTTATCAGGAAGAACCGCATGGATCTTTCTCAAATTTGATACACAGGTTCCCCTTGGGGTCTAGTTGCGCAAGATACAATTTGCGGTCTGATCGAAAAATCCAATATGACCACCAGGCGGCCATCTTGGATTTCCAGATGAAACATTATCGCGATTTCTCAGGAACTACTGCATGGATCGTTCTCAAATTTGGTACAGAGGTTCCCCTTGGGGTCTAGTTGCGCAAGATGCAATTTGTAGTCTGATTGAAAAATCCAATATGGCCACCAGGCGGCCATCTTGGATTTCCAGATGAAACATTGTTATCGTGATTTCTCAGGAACTACTGCATGGATCTTTCTCAAATTTGGTACAGAGGTTGCCCTTGGGGTCTAGCTGTGCAGGATACCATATATGGTCTGATTGAAAAATCCAATATGGCCACCTGGTGGCCATCTTGAATTTCCCCGTGAAATTTTGTTATCGTAAATTCTTAGGATATTACTGCATGGATGTTGATACACAGGTTCCCCTTGTGGTCCAGTTGTGCAAGATACCTTTTTTTGGTTCATTTCGAAAATCCAATATTGCCGCATCTTGAATTTCCCATGAAACTTTATCATAAAATCTCAGGAAATAACTGCATGGATCATTTTATAGTGTTCAGGGGGGACAACACAAGTTAGAAACTCTTCTATTGCAGTTCTTTAGTAAAAACTTCTCACAGCTACTTTCTCCAGCTACAGACAGATGACCTACAGTGCCGTGGCACTATCTTTTACATCTTCGCAGACAGATGGGGGTATGTCTTGGTTAGGCCATACCTCACCAGAGATTACTTTCATTGGAAAAATGTCCTGTTACATCTCATTGCCATCGTAACAACCCAGTCGCACATATTTCGTACTCGACATGTCTCCCCCTGGTGCATATACCCACAAAATATTGGAATCGTAGGTTAAAAACTGTCCAATGTACTGTCCGGACACGAAGTGGACAGACGGACGAACGACTGCAATCACATAATAAAAATTGGTTCTGGTTATTGCTTATAAGTTATACAGCTTACTGACAATCACACATTATATTTTGGTATAATTGCCGTTATTCCATAACCTCCAATTACAATCATGAATTTGCAGCTTGACCTCCTGTGAAATCGATTATGTTGCCATTTTGTTCAGGGGAGACAACGCAAGTTAGAAACTCATCTATTGCAGTTCTTCAGTAAAAATTTCTCGCAGCCACTTTCTCCAGTTATAGCCAGATGAGCGCTACAGTGCCGTGGCACTATCTTTTGTTTTCTGGTTTCAGTGTTCAAAATGGAGAGTAGACTAGAGTTGAAATTAGTAACGTTTTTTCCGGGCAGTCGATAAACAATTCCGATTATGTATGTTTCGTTATTAATTGTTACTTCAACAAATTCGTGTTCCTCATTAACGTCTTTGATGGAAATATCGTCGCGGATCTTACACTTTGTGAATTCTTCTTTGATATAGAGAACTACCCCACCACCCCTTTTTGTGTTCCTTGATAGAGGAAAAGGCTGACAATCTAATTAAAATTAAATCCTATCTGCTCCCCATTTGGATACTGTCGCTTGTAGGATCTAACAGGCTTGCAGTAACTCGCGTGTTAACCAATTCCGAGAACGCTTCATAGTTCTTTGAAGGAAACATTGAGGACAAAGAATTTTTGGTTGGCTCAGCCGAAATATCCGGCTCGCTGGCGGGGTGTCTTTTCATGTTGCCGCGGTCCCGACAATGTGGCGCCATAATACGGGGTAAATATATGGACTGATCTTTGGTGTAAACATTGGGGTAAATGATCCACAGTTAACCTATCTCCCCTCCCCGACTGCAAATGGATGAGTCCAGATGCGACCATGATGTGATAATGCTATTAAATATCCATATATGGGCGCTCAGAACACCAAATTCAATTGAAATACGTAAGATCCTATATAGCGACATGTACGATTGGGGAGCATTGATAGGATATTAATTTATGAAGATTGAAAGGCTGATAACCGGGAATGCTGAATAACTCTTCAGTAAAAGGATCAAGCCAGCTTTCAGATATACCTATGAAAGAAAAATTGAAGTTCATATTCTGTATAAGCGCTAGGACTTCAATCAAATGTTTGTTTAGGCTTCTCGCTTTAATATGGAGGGTGGACAAAGATTTTTTATCAGAGATATTGTTGTGTTTATAAATGATTTAAATTGTTCTTCAAAATAATAGTTTGATTGGTGTGAGCTGATACTCTCCCAATGAGAATATTCTCCTTCCATTTCATCTGTTACATAGGCTGAAATTTCAGGATAATTTAGCTGTAGTGGATTAAAACACATATTTTTGAATCCATCCATGAGTGAATCTTCAGATGAATGTGGAGAGGAGCAGACGTCATTGATATCCGCATTATGGAATGGTAGCTCGGATAGTAAATTCATGGTGGGTATGATTTAATCATGAGTACGGAGGGTGTAATCACTAAGTACACTGGTTGCATGTAGTTGCAACTAAATGGATGCTGCATGGGCATGAATATTAAAATTGCGTATGCAGGGGGAACCATGTATAAGATTATTTTTACGTAATATACAAACATTGAAGGAAATATATTTGAATATGGCATGAATGTGAATAAGATAGACAATGAAACAAACCTTAGAACAGACAGAATGTTGAAAAATATGAGGAGACAAAGGAATATATACATAAGTCAAAAAGATAACAATGAAGACATTAACAAAATGCAGACGTGCGTTTGCAGCTATGATACCCTTTCCCAATGTAATTTCTCTAGTTTCTCTTAAGAAAACTTTCTATAGCTCCTTATTTAACCATTTTGATATGGGTAACTGTGCGACATTGTAACAAGCGCACAACAATGTTTTCAACATTGTTTCAATAATGTTTACGATGGTTACAATGTTGCAAAACCTGGTTGACCACTAGTTACAATGTTGAACAAAATTTTACTGCCTAAAACTCTTTTGCTTGTCCATGCAATATCTCCAGTTCCAGGTCAAGCAGTTGTACAAAACTTTGGTTATACCTTACCCATGGGTCAAAGAGGAACCCAATTCATCTTGAGTTCAGAAAGGTCAAAGGTCGAGGTCACTGTGGTTGAAAAATCAGTAAATTGTTGTAAGTTATGTTCATGTTTCAAAGTACAGTTTGGGATTTGGATGGTGATGGCAAAGAAGAAGTCTATTGATTTTACTCCTTGGACACTTGGCCAAAGGGTATATATATATATATATCTTTATTTCATGAGGGTAACTCTGTCAGTTGCAAAAACTGTTCTTCCCGGAGGCCCTCCAAAAAAAATGAAAAATATACAAGTATGTACAACATATACAATCAAGAAACACTGCAGAGTAAATGTCTTGACATAAAAATAGTACATAATATTATGTGCTAGAGCATAGGGATTTCAGAAGTCTGGACTTGAAGGCATTGAGAGATGGGGCTTCTTTGAGGTTGTTGCCAAGGGAGTTCCACAGCATTGCTCCAGAAAAACTCAGGCTTTGTTTCAGATAGTTTGTTCTGGGTTTTGGAAGATACAGTTTGTTGTTTTCAGTTGATCTTAGAGTGTGTGTAGTAATTTCATTAACATATTTAAAGAGAGAGTTGAGGTAAGGGGGACATAAGTGGTTGATGATTTTGAACATAAAAATAGCTTTCTGATATGTTATCCGTTCTTGTATGGTTAGCCATCCGAGTTCTTTAAAAAGTGTTTTTGTTGGGGTTGAGTAATCTGCATTTAAAATGATTCTGGCTGCTCTTTTTTGAAGTTTGTAAATTCTGTCAGTCTGTGTAGTGGATGCATTGCCCCAAATTGTGAGGCAATAGTCCATGTGTGGGAGAATGTACGCATTGTAGTAGGTGATTTTTGCTTCTTTGTTGAGTAGGTGTCTGTGTCTATATAGTATTCCTATTTTGGAAGAAAGTTTTTGACAAACATAATCAGTATGATCATTCCAGCTCAGGCTATGATCAACATTAAGGCCCAGTATTTTGTCTTTTTTGACATTCTTAAGCTCATTGCCATCAAGGGTGATCTTAAAATTAAGATATTGTCTGCTTGGTCCATCCGTCTGTCTTTTCATCTTGCTTGTTAACAAAATATCTCTTGAAGGATTATATCCAGGCAGCTTACTTTCTAATGTCATAAAACATATGCAAACGGCAATGGTTCAGAACATTAGTGAAGATTTTGACTGATTTTGACTTATTTATCCAGGTCAAATTTGAGTATTGGTGATAACTTTTGAAGGATTACATCTAGGCTCTCCAAATTCATACTACATGTGCAACTGTCTGAAGCCTTTCTAATTTGACTGACCTATTTTATCAAGGTCAAATTCTAGTTAATGGCGGTATCTTGAGGGATCCTGGCTCAGCCCTACAAACTTTCACTACAGTACATAAGCAACAGGTGATCAGTTAGAAGCTATTCAAGTTCACCAACCGTGACCTATATTTATTTCATCAAGGTCATATTCTAGTTAATACAATATGTTTTAAAAGGATTGTAGTCAGGCATGTAAGGGCGTATATTGATGCCCATAATGCTCTTGGATCAAAGTACATGTATTCGGGTGGTTCTACGGAAAAGGGGAAAACACATGTATTATAATTTCCATATGCCAAACAGGTTAAATTACGATTGAAATGTGATTTGTGGTCTTTGCCATTGGCAGACATTAACACATTGATCCGAGACCCGTGAGGCTCCCGGGGATTGACCGGGGTATCGTGCACACTCCAGGTCATGTAAAGAATAAGCCTCAGCCCCTCAGAGAGCTTGTCGTAAGAGGCGACTAATTGGGGCACCCGTGGGGTTTCCGGGTGTGAAATGGAATTGGACCGCACCCGTGGGGTCCCAGGTGTTAAAAAGAATGAGACCCTACCCATGTGTTTTCCGGGTGGGAAAAGGAATCGGAACCAAACGTTGCGATATCACAGAAACAGAGTTGAAAGCAACGTTAAATCATATTCACTCACTCACTTGTTTAATAATATGACAACTTGGTAGAACATTACATAATTTATTATATGGCCCTTGGCCCCCCTAGACTACAATATTTTTTCATTTCTCTTCCAGAATCCGATTTTTTCCTAATTTCATTGAGCAAGAAGAGGCTGATTTGTTATTTGAGCAAATCCATCATGAAATTCCATGGAGACAAAGGTCTGATGTGAGAAACGGCGAGTCTTATTTACAACCCAGACTGACGGCCTGGTTTGGTGATCTGCCATACTCATACTCCGGTGTTACACAAGCTGCAAACTCTGAGGTAGGTCATATACATGTAGAGTAAGATAATGTTATTTTGAGTATCTGTCTAATTCTAATGGTTATATGCCCATCGATAAACAAGGTTCTGTAATGTAATTATAATTTCTGTCCGTCTGTTCCTCTGTTTCTTCTCTTTTCTGGGTGAAATCTCCGGTTCCAGGTTATGAATTGGATATACCTTGTCCATATCGGTTCACAAGCTCCAGTCTGTAATCAGAAAGGAGCATGCTGACCTGGAAGTTCTTACCCTGTTACCATCTGATTGGATGATCAATTTCTTTGAGTCTCGTTTAGCCTGCACTAGATTTAGAAAGTCCAGGTGTCTGATATGTTCCATGATATACTCGCGAAGGGCAGCTTTTTCTACACTTAGCCCTACCCTGTCTTATTTGATATATGTATATTATGATCCCAGGCCGAGTCATACTAAAGACTTAAAAACTGAAACTTATATGTTCCTCGCTTGGCGCTCAGCAGGAAGCGGATAGATCAAGGACGAGTTGGCCAGTTGTCAGGATAATGTGATCGGGGTTTTGAAATTGACATTAAAGTCCTACTCACTCACTCACTGACTTGATATCTATTAGTTATTCATGCTCCTCCTTTATTTCAGTGGTTACCCCAATTACGTCATCTGAAGGAGAGGCTGGAGGAGGTGACAGGCTTCCATTTTAACTCCCTGCTAGCTAACCTGTACCGTGATGGACATGACCATGTTCCCTGGCACTCTGACGATGAGAAGTCTTTAGGCCCCGAGCCCACAATCGCCTCACTCTCATTTGGAGACACCAGGAACTTTGAACTCAGAAAGAAACCACCCCCTGTAAGTTATAAATCAATCCTGGTTTCTCATTCTAGTCCTGAGAACGATCCTGAGCCTAGTAATGTTCAGGATTTGGTGCTCCTCGCGTGATGCTAAACATTAACAGATCAAGGACAGGTTGGGTCTGGTGTCAGATTTGTTACTGGGTGAAATGTTATGTTTGCCTACAGCATTGAGCTAAGGGTGAGGCCATACTATAAAATGGTGGCATTGGGACTGCTCTGTCACATGTAGGTGCAGTCGTGATATGACAGAAAAATCCTATTCACTCACTTTCTCATTGTAATGACATATCCACAACATAATTAGATGAGCAATGTAGTACAGTCCCCTAAGTTGTATTGAGCACATAGCATAGCTGCAGAATGCTCGAATTAGTTGCCAATTTAAAATAATAATTTGAAATCTAAATTTTGATTTGAAATTAAAATTCCTAATTGATGTTCACATTTCAAATTCTCAAATTTCCAATTTCGATATTTTCAAATTGAAGCATTACATTTTCAAACTAAAATTTTTCAATTTTAAAGATTTTTATAAATTCTAAGCTAAGTTTTGATTTACCAATAGTGTCTATAATTTGAAATTTTCACATTTGGATTGAGGACAGCACAGCAATGTGGTGCAATTTTGTTTCTGTCACCCCACAAATTAGGTATGGTACATTTTTTTTCTGACAACAGTGTTGTTATAATAAATATTCTGTTGTGAAGGATGTCATCGTCAGAAACAAATTTACCTAAAGACACTCATTCTGCCCATAGGTCAATAGCTTCTGGAAGGTCGCTGGCGCATTTGTTAAGCCGAAGGGCATCCGATTGTATTCAAATAATTCAATATGAAAGCCATTTTCTGCTTGTCCAGTTTGTGTTCATCGATCGGGTTATACGCTGACTTCAAGTATATTGTTAAGAACTGTTTGGCACTAGACATCAGGTCGTGCGATTCCTCGATACGTGGAAGAGGATAGATATAGTAATCATGGACTGTTTTCTCATTCAGGCATCAAAATCAATACACATCCTCATGTCTCCTGTTATCTTCTTCACCGGAACTGAAGGAGCCCTGTAGCTTGAACAGCTATGTCTTTTAGCACCTTCCTTCAGTAGGTCTTCAAGGTGGTCTTTGATGGCAACTATCTAGTGCGGTGAAATAAAGACAGAGGGGTAATGAAACAGTCACCCCACTGGTTGTGCGTATTACGTGTTTGATGGTCTGTGTTTTCTCAAGACTGGGTTAAATTGGTCTTTACACTCCAACAGTGTTTCTGCCCTTCGATGTTCTTCAACTGTCCCCTTCATCTCATTTCTCCGCATTCTGCTCATGGAATACCTGGTCCTCCTGGCTGACAGGGGAAGCCATGACTCAACCTTGTCACTGTTAGAGTATATCCCATCCCACTTCTGACACCAAATGTTATTAACGTGAAGGAGAGCCATGGCAAATAGAACATGGGGTCATCCAATAAGTCCACGATTACTGCAGGATAAGCACGTCCTTATTAAATTGTCACCATATAACAGTATGACACCATATTCCATGCATGAACAGTGGCCAAGAGAGTAACATATATCCAGTAATGGAAAACCTCTATCAGTTGTCAACCATAACCCTAAAGATTCAGCGATGGTGTTATTACAGCATGGTGGTATACATCCACTGCCACTGATACCTGGACATTTCCTGCCTCACCACAGGCAACCAAAGTGCCTTCAGCGTGCTAATATATTACTGTTACTTCATAGAGAGTACCATCAGGGGAAGTAATTCTAACACCTGTCACATTTCCTGCCGCGCAAAAGGCGACCAAAATTCTTTCGGTTTGCAACCATGACTTCATAGAGACTATCATTAGGGGAGATAATTCTAACAATTCTAATTTTACCCCCAAATGTCACTATTCATTATGAAATTCCCCACAGTACATCAGCTAACTTTCTGACCTTACACAGGGGGAGGATGGAGATTATGAGTATACAGAGCGTGTTCGAGTACCATTAACACATGGCTCTCTCTTGATTATGGAAGGAGCAATACAGGAAGACTGGCAGGTAACAATCATTTTCTTACACCAAGTCCATTTGTACTCATTCTCTTCAAACTGCTACTGCTACTCTTCAGACAGCTGTTTCTCTGATAAAGCAAGGGTAATTTTTAAGTGAATGAATAGAAATGAACTTTGTGTACGAAGATGGTAATGATGGTCTCTTAGATAAATGTTCATTGCGGAATTTTTGCTTTAACCGAATTCAATGGTCCATATAATACTTTATTCATAGTCCTCCACACTTTAATATCATGTATCTTGAGCAGTAATTTATTTTATTCCTGTTTGACTATGTACGACTTTCGAAAAAACCATCTAAACTCTGGTGGGACACTACATAGAATTGTATCCAAATATTCTAGCTGTTTGTTTGAAATTGTAATGACATACTAACATTTTTGTTCAGCTTCATCCCCGAAACATTTTGAGCACTTCTTGTCTCGAGCATTTGGACAACCGTATTGTCTACAGACATTTTGGTCCCTGTTCTGCACATGTTATGTCCAAATACAAGTTTGGATCATGTTATTGTTACATTTGATCACCTCATGTCATGTGACATTTTTGATAGCGTTATGCCCAGAGATAATTTGCACCACCTTTGTGAACACAGACATTTCGGCCCACCTGATTTTGAACCACTCATATGTCCCCAGTTCTTGAAGAGACTTAAGAGACAGTTTTGATCAACTGTCAAGCAACATTTTTGACATCTGTTCAGAGGCATTTTGGACAGCCTAATTTCCCAGAGATAGTTGGTCCACTTGAGGTTTGGAGACAATTTTGAAATTTAACCTTATGTCAAGAGACATTATTGTCCAGAATCATTTAGACCAACCTATTTCCAGAGACCTGGTGTTTGGAATACCTGTAAAGATACAACTCAGACCACATTATGACCAGAGGCATTTTTAGATCACCTCATTGTCTAGAGACGGTTTGTACCAGTTAGTTCAGGGACATTTCGGATCACCATATTCTCGGATTACCTGTAGACAATTTCTGAGAATTTACATGTCTATTCTTTGACACATTTATTTATCTATTTTATCTTAAGGTTTCTCACCATTCATATTTATTTTCTCACCACCAGCATCGAATTCCCAGAGAATACCATGACCGGGGGTCGAGGATAAATTTGACATTCAGAGTTATCTACCCTGGATAAAGATTGACTGATACTGTGATATGGTGGTGATCTGGACTGTTGAGGGTAACTGAGCAATAGACAGATTGTGCAGGCCTGGTCTATATGTCTGATCTATACACACAAGTGATCAACTTTTTAAAGTTACCACTACCGGTACATCATACCAACATGCTCCATCTCATTTTTATCTCGACATCTTCATCACACAGGGCTGGTTTCAGCGGATTGTGTAATTTGGCTAATGCTGTAATATTATCACATTGCTGGCATCGCTCCATAGTATATATAGTACCGAGTATTATTGGGTGTGGATTTGGTATCAAGTGCGGGAATTTTCTGATAATGGAACATGTTGTTGGTAACAAAGCGATCTTGGCATGTGAATGTGTAAACACATTGGTAAAACTAAGGAAACACTTGTTTTCTGATTTCATCTTCTGTCAGAGGAAGTTTTTGTTGAGTGTGGAGTATTTATAGCAGAGATATTGTTTACTTTAGGAGATGTAAGGGGCTGGTAGAATGTTAGCCGGGAGGTGACAGATTCTCTGCCTACTTCTTTCAAGTGTTCGTAACTGACAGCTGCAATATAAACAGAGAGTGGAATTACCTGTACTTGAGTACCAGTAATACGAGTGTGAAGTTTAATTTCCTACCACAAAATAATGGTGTGATTGAATTGATTGGAATAGAAATGATGTTGTACACAGCGTTCATACGCCTCCTGGAAAGTCCTTAAAACTCCTGGAATTTAATTGCTAATAATTTCAGTCATCTTCAGGGATAAATTATAATATAATTATATTATAATTTAATTGCTAACATGGAAAGTCCTGGAAATGCTTAAAAATGCTTAAAAATAAAGTCAAACTCCTGGAAGAAATACACTTTCATCTTCTGGGAGAACCACAACCACCTCGCTGGGGGTCTAATAACACCCCAGCCACCAGTCAGATTTTTGGACCGGATTCGGGGCCTTCGCGCACATCGCCGGAAGTGACATCATATATAGTAAAATAGATGTTTAACGAAAATTTTGATTACTTTTCAAGTCTGCATAATACCTCCGTTGACCTAGCGTTAAAAAGAATTATCTGGAGATAATTTTCCCTGTTTATCTGGACAGAGCATATGAAAAGTAGTTCGCTCATGTGCAACACTAAAGGAGTCGTTTGGTCGGATTCAAACTGAACCGTGCGTTGGTTGGTTTCCCCTATACGTCATAGCAACGTAGTAAAGGTCAACTTCCGCTATTGGAGGCAGGGATGTTATTGGAGCCTGCGAAATGGAGCATGCGCTGTGGGGAGGTTGGGAGAACCAGCGATCGATGCCACACGTTGATGTACCAAAATTTGTTCCTGAACTTCGTTAATTTGCTCATCTTGATTGCGAGTTATTTTATTAAGGTCTCTCGGAAAATTAAAATTATTGACTAGGAAAGTCCTGGAAAACTTTTTTTAGCCTGCTGTGAGTGTATGAACCCTGTGTACAGTTTATCAAGGATTTGGCCGCAGTGAGGTGCGGGTGAAATGCCAAAAATAAAATAGTAATATTTTGATGGGCATAAAGTATTGATACATCATTTTGCTGTATTCTAGTACATATCCTCTGAATAATTCCTTAATAAGTCCTTAAATCTCATGATTCTTGAATAACAGTACCATAGTGATTTTGAGGTGAAAACACCTGTAAATAAAAAGTACCCAAAAATGGTTTAGTGCTCCAAATCCCACGTTGGTTATAATCAATCTTCATATGTTTTCAGAGTTCAGAAATCAATGTTTTCACATCAAAATTGGTGATTGCACAAATTTGATCCAAAAGTATTCTTGAGATTTTGATTAACTGACATTTTGTATCAAAATTTTAAAAACCAAATAATTTTCAGATTTATCAGGTACGAATTAGCCCATCATATTAGAGCTACCATGGGATAAACTATTACAATTGTAATATGTGATAATATTTCAATGAATATTGATGAAATTGTTACTTCTCGTTACGTATTTGTGATCTGTATTATAACCACATCAGTTTTCAATTCATTTTCATTCATATTTAAGTGTGACAGGAGTGAGATTTGATAAAATGTGGTCAGATATCTAGCTTTAATGCAATGACTTTTATGCCTATTTATTTATAGTGTTCATCTATTTACAGTGTTGTGCATCTTATGATAAATGCATTAAATATGGATTTTATCGGATTAAATATTGTCACTTGTTGATTTTTTATTTACCATGGTACGAACATTATCCTGTCAGTATAAGTTATCTGGATGTTCTGTTCTTGTATCACCTGGTACTTGCGATCTTCTCTCATGATTGTGCTGTATAGATCAAGATCCTAGCGTGAACATTTTTATTGGTGCACCAGAACAGAACTCTTACTTCGTTTGATTTTGAAAACTATTCATATTGCGTTTGTGAATTCTACTTGGATTGCGTTCAATTATTTACATATATTAATGTGACAGTAGACTTTTAGAAAAAACTTCCATATACTTATTTTCATATGTCTGCCAAGTAGTATAGAAAGGGCAAATCTATTAGCTATTGAGGGCAAGGAATGAGAGAGAGGGCCGTGAAAATTGTGTTGGGGGGGGGGGGGGATTACCTTTGATCTTGGATTGCTATGGCAATCTGAGAGGGCACTTTCCGTCACATGTTTGGAGGGGTGGATGCAAAAATAAGATTTTCCTGAAAAAATAAAATGCGGAAAAATTGACTTAACAACAAAAAATGCAGGGGAAAAAAACCAGTCCAGATTCTAGGTGGGTTAACCCTGGGCCAATACGGGAGTTTCCATTCTGCCATGATAAGAGTATTTGCCCCTGTCCGCCAGAGGACGTTTGAATCGGGGAGGACAAAATCCCATACAATGTATCTTTCTTCTAGCAACGTTGTATTGTGACGTCATGCAACAATCAGATATGGCGACAGCATCATGACGTCAACAAAAGACATTACGCATTATACTAATGATGTCACTGGCGTTACAATAGAAAATGTCGCATTGAACGTGGATATGGCCAAATACAAAGTATTACATTGACAAGTGTGGTCTGTCATGCCACCGAGCCCAATTTTGAAGTTATTGGAAATGTCGTTTGCTCAATATATTGCACTGTTTTGATGGCTACCTATCTCTTTTCATTTTATCCAACCCACATTTTGTCCCCCCTGACCCGAGCGCCTACTAGCGGGCAAGGGCAAATTACTCGTACACGGACAGTTCGGAGACTTCGCTATTGGACAGTGGTCATATTGTGTCTATAGTTTGTAGTAAAAGAGAAGAAATCACGTGACTAGTGGGTGCATGCAAAATTAGGACTTTCCCGGAAAATTTGGAAAAAATGAACTCAATGCGAAATAGTGGACATTACATCCGATCAAGTGTATATATCTCAACCCTGGTCTGCCGAGTCGCCCAGAGTGGAGAGCGCCTCTCCGGCCATGTGACTTGTAGGTGGATGCAAAAGTAGGATTCCGAAAAAAAACTGTAAAAACAGACTAAATGCAGAAAAAAGGACTTGACATCCCGTCAAGTGTATAGGGGTCATATGGGATCACAGTTATATAGCTGAAATCAGATTATTTGTGGGTGGATGCAAATTTAGGACTTTTCCGAAAATAAAATCTGAAAAAAACATACTTCACACCCAAAAATGCGCTAAGCATGTAGACTAGGATTGGCCTGGTTTGGACATAAAATGACATTATGGCGAGCATGTACACTTGGGTGTCTATTAGCGATTATTGGTAATGTGGTGTGCTGCTGATGCACAGTTGAGGACTAGTAGAGAAAGATGGCAATTTGAGGGTATGCAGGGTTTTGAGTGATTACGTGTCCATTTGGTGTCCAAATATGACATGCTGGGTCTCCTCTTGAAGCTCTTGTGGTCTAGACTATGCTAGTGGTGGATGACCAGAAGTGACATGATGGTGTTCATTCACAGACCAGGCGTCGTTTAGGAAGTGGGGATTTTATGGGTACGCGGGAGCATGTTTGAACGACCTATGGGTCTTACGTGGTCCACTTGGAACGTGGTGGTGGTGGGGGGGGGGGGGGGTCATCTTGAAGCTCTTGGTATGTAAACTACAATTGGCGTGGTGACGTCTTAAAGTACTATAGAAAGGACATGCTCGAGTGTACAGTACCTTCTTGAAGATCTTTTTCTGTAGAATGAGCCTGATGTTATCAGGACCATTGTGTTGTGTCTTGTAATGTTATTATGTGCATGCGCAGTTGCTAGAAATGCCTGTTGTGGACCATTTAGGCAATAGGTAGGCCACACGTGGTCCAATGGCCAGCTAAGGGTTGGAAGCACCCGTAGTGTTGCCTTCGATTAACATGTTTTTTACTGGATGTGATATGTGCACCATGTCTTGTGAAAGAGTGTATTCCTGAATAGATCATGCAGGCTGCACATCCACAACTCAATTTCAGGGATTTTACCTGAAATGCAGGGATAAATTCCTGAAAATCAGGTATATCATCCATGAATTAAAGCTAAATTACCTGAATTTCAGGGGATTTTACGTACCTGAATAGGGTGGAGAACTTACTAATCAGGATGGTAAATTTGCCTGAATTCCAGGAAAATCCTCTCAATCAGGGATCTTTTTTCTGAAATTCAGAAAATTATACCTGGATTTCAGGTAAATAAATTTCAGAATAGAATAGATTTATTTGCATAAATATACCCGAGTGGGCTAAAAGCACAACATATTATAAAAACAAACATAGCGTACTAATGAACAATGTACAATATCTGGGTTCCCCTGAGCTTGTTACTTTCATACTAAATACGATGCGGGCCCGGTGTTGGTCAACTAAATACGAACCATTAAGCTTAAACCGATGCTGCCCAGATACATTAGATACTGCACCCGGAGAACATCCATCCATATCCAACGGTCGTACCCAATCGAACACCAAGCTCCCATATGCGAGTAATTATCAGATATAAGACTGCATGGTGGGAGGAGAGATCGGACATACATGGATAATGAGGAGATTGATGCGCTCTAAGCAATAAAATGCTATAACAATTGGAAACAATCATATATATACTTCGCAACTGCTTCCATTACCCATTGGTTTGTCGACGACAGTATGTCACGAATCGTGAGGTTAATAGCATCAAATTTAATAAATGGGCATATAAGATTACAATACATATAAGGGATGTGGGAAGAGGTGTCGACATACTGACAGAGCCACATGACTTCACAGTATAGTCTTCCGGTTAACCTATTCTAAAGCACATAACAAGAATCTAACGATTCGTGATGTGTGTTGTATCTCAGGTGCGCTTTTATTGTACCTGTTCATGTGGCAACTTGGATGATATGACCACACGGCCCCTAACACCGGCATAAGCGGTATTAGATACAAATCTAGAGAGCTATGATGGAAATGCTCTGACAACTCGTATAATGGTAATTGGTGAGCTGTTTCGCTGTGACAACTCATACACTGGGGATTGGTGAGCTGTATCAAGAGACACTGTCGCTCTTTAGCGAATCTTGAGCATTCCAACATGAAGTGAGTTTCACTATCAACAATTTTACAATGTTCACATACTCGGTCATCTCTGGGAATTTCATGATAGCGCCCTCTTTCTATATCTGTAGTTTGTGGGCGCTTATTCAAAGTTGGAAGAGGGCAGTTCGGTGTTTTCTGTTCTGAATCGACATTATGGTGTCTTCAGCTTCAAATTTAGTTTTTATGATACAATATGTTCCTAATTTACTAAAGTTTGATATCTTGTTTTTCCAGATATCGAAAAAAGTTTCAAAGAGTTTCTTTTTAACATATTTCAAAGTAGCTTTACGGGATTTGCAGAATTGGTTTTCCCAGAGGTGATAGCAGCCAACTTCAGACAATATATTTCTCATATAGTAAATCCAGTTTTTACAGTTGAACATTCTGTTTTCCTCGACCTGTTCGAGGTAGGCATTATACAATAGCGAGGATGGGTCGGCAGATAAAATATGTGTATAATAATTCACACTTTTTAGGATGGCAAACAATTTGACTGGGGTTCTTCCAAGTTCACCAAGGACTGCATAATTAGTCGCTTTGAGTGGACTCCTAACAATTTTTTACAATATTTATTCTGAACAATTTCAGTCTCATTTTCTTTTCTAAGTATAACTTCCACATTATTAGCATCTAAAGTTTTGTTCAGATAGCCAATCCATATCTCAGAACCATACAGTAAAATGGGTTGGATAATAGTCAAACAATTTACAGGCTATGTTAATGTTTAGTTCAGTGGGATTGACGGCATTTGTGAGGCAGAACAATGCCTTCTTGGCCCTGCTAGCAAGGTTCTCTATGGCAGAGTTAAACTGACCATTTGCGTGTAGCACAACTCCAAGATAGGTGTATTTGTTTACACATTCTATCTGATCTTTACTGATACAAAATTTGTGATTACGGCCTTTATTACTTCCAAAAGCAACTATTTTTTTTATTTTTTTTTTTTATATTGACAGAAAGACCCAAATCTGTGAGGTATATGCCAAGTTTATCAAGTTTCCGCTGTAGGTCATTTCTATCCAGCGATAACAGTACGATGTCATCAGCATATGCTAAGCATTGAACATACTCACTCCAGATACGAGGGGAGTTATTATTATGACTATAAAATTCTAACAACAGGTCATTAATATAGATATTAAACAAAATCGGACTTAATATATTACCTTGGTGTACACCCCTAGCTACAGGGAAGGTGTCACTCATACAGATGTTGGTTTTAACTCTAGACTGACAGTGGAGGTACATATTTTTAATGGTATCATATATATTACCCGATATATACCACCCTTTTGGAGTTTCAAGAAAAGTCCTTCGTGCCACACCGAATCAAATTACAAGCATCTAGTCCGTCATTCATAATTCAGCCATCGTCCATTATAGAGAATATCAGCGTCCATAATCCATAATCCAAAGACCTATTCCATATTCCATATAACAGTATTAGCACCAAATTCAAAAAGACAGTCATAGTATACATAAACATAGGCTTGTTTTCTGCAAGAGAGAAGCGGTCAACAGTTTTCAATGATGCCGGCAAGACATGATTTGTTAAAGTCGATAAAGCTTTTGTTTTTTCCGAATATATTTGTCTATCAAAGTTTTCATTACAAAAATATGGTCAGCTGTTCTGTTGCCATTTTTGAAACCTAACTGGGACTTGGAAATTAGGCTATTTTTATCTGCATAGGATACTAATCTATTATTAAGGACAGAGCAGAATAATTTGCCCACATAACTATTCAAGGTAATGCCCCTGTAGTTGTTTGGGTCTAACATGTTACCATTTTTATGAACTGGTACTACCAAACCGGTTGGGAATTGACCCAAGGAAAGGATCCTATTGAATAAGCAGAGAAGGATCTCATTAATATATGGATAGGCTGCAGAAATCATTTCATTACTAATGCTATCAGCACCACATGCTTTATTGTGTTTGAGTGTTTTCACTACTTCCGAAATTTCTTTTTCAGTTGTGATATAATTTAACTCAGAGAAGGATGGGCAGCTTTCCAAGTCGGATAATTCCTTTTTTACTTCCATTTCCCGGGCGTCGTTTATTAAATGCACATCAGATGAGAGACAGACCAACAACAATAAGCATATTACATATTACACATTTTATCATCCCAAAAATAATGGTATTTATTGTCTTTATTTCATCATTATTTTAGTCTGTCTTGTCCAATGAGAAGCCGTCGTTGCCTTAGACGCCACTGTGACCATTGCCATTAATTAATGCGTTGGGGATTTGGTGTTCTCTACCTGTCCATCAATGCAAGTACAGGCTTTCTTTGGATACTATTGGCTTCACAACTATCCAAACCACGGATATCCATTAGCTATGCCACTTTGGCCATTGTCATCAACCAAACTGACTGTCACCATATCAGTGAAACAAACTTGAGTGTGACATTAAGCCAAATTCCCCATCCCCCCTCTCAAAACAGATTAGCACCATCCCGCTCTCTAAAATGGAGGTAAAAAGGGTCGTTTTTGCTCAATATGCTTTCGATCCTTCTTAACCTATGCTTCAAAACTTCAGGCGCATTAATATATCTATTGTTCCATGTCCTAAAATTAATTTGCCATTTGATAGAAACCAGATAGCTTAAGAAATTTGATCCATTATTATGCAAATTAAATAGATGACACTTTGTTTACTACCTTTTAATGGGGATATATGTCTGTGTGCGCCTCAAGAGGATTTTGCTAAATTTAATACGTGAATTGATTTTATTGTGCAAAAACGAACTTTTTACCTCCATTTTAGAGACCGGGATCGCTCTAACCTGCAAAGGTTCAAGGATCACTGATATCCCAAACAAGGCTTTGCTTTATATTGGGAAAGGTAATTGTTGCACTCAAAGCGTGACTGAGATACATCATTCTCTAGATGACGACTTTACGACGATTATTATGGATTAAGAATACTGATCAGCGATACGGATTTTATATTTTTGGAACATCATGATGTCTTGTCGGCATCATTGAAAAATGTTGACTGCTTCTCTCTTGCAAGAAACTAGCTTATGTTTATGTATACTATGCTTGTCTTTTCGAATTTTGTGCTAATACTGTTATATGGAATATGGAATAGGTCTTTGGATTATGGACGCGGATATTCTTTAATGGACGACGGCTGAATTATGAATGACGGACTAGACTAG
Source organism: Hanleya hanleyi (assembly GCA_036873755.1). Classification (NCBI taxonomy): domain Eukaryota; kingdom Metazoa; phylum Mollusca; class Polyplacophora; order Lepidopleurida; family Hanleyidae; genus Hanleya; species Hanleya hanleyi. The sequence goes on from JAVTVY010049546.1 coordinate 29,742, forward strand.
ACGTCCATCATGATGTTCCAAAGATATAAAATCCGTATCGCTAATCAGTATTCTTAATCCATATGATATTCGTTGTAAAGTCAACCGAAGCCAGTGACGACATCGTGTAAAGCGATCACGATTTCTGTCCGTCTATCTGTATATTTTTTGTCCGTGCGATATCGCCATTTCTTGGTTCTGGATTGGTACAAAACTGTGGGTGTATCTTGCGCTTGGCACAAAGAAGAGCCCTATTTATTTTGAGGTAAAAGGTCAAGGTCACTTGGGTCAGAAAATCTGCTAAACAAATGGGAAATCTCCAGTTCCATCCTATGAATTGGTACCAAAATTTGGTAACACAGTGCCCATGGAAAAAAGCTCCAAAACATGCTTCCGACATTGAACGGCAGACTCCACATGTTCCCATTACACCTCTGAGACCATTCATTACCTGGTGTCTCCTTTACACAGCACAGTTTTTTATGCGAGCTAGTCAAGTCCCTGGTCTCCTGAATGTACTGCTCGATTCCCTGTCACGCGCATACAGATCAGAATCTTCAATCTGGTTCAAAATTACATCCAGACATTCTTCAAGCCATAACACAGATCTAAACGAACAATGCCCTCCTTTTTCAGATTCAAACACTGTGTCTGGCGCTAACACATAACACGTATATCCATTCACGAATTGCATTGATTTAAACAATATATTTTTTTAGAGAATAGGGAATTACTTTATAAGTCTTCTAGCCGACAATTTTGCGCAGCAACATTCATGCGATTTGATAAATTTTGATAGACATTGTGATTATATTCAAACAGTTGGAATGTGAAAAAAAATAAATATGATCATATGATTTTTCCATGAATATGCTTCAAAACCAGGGCTATTCCCTATATTTTCTGGGTTATCAAATGGGGCATGGGTCAGTCCATTTAACAGTATCTACAGCTAAACAATGTGCCCGAACCTATATATTTTTTTTCGTTTTCCCTCATCTTACACAATTATGAATGCAACAACGCATATTATTCAAAAAGTTAATTACTTTGATTTATCACTAGCGGACATCCTTAACAGCGCTGTCCAGAGATTGCTACTTTCGTGACAAACTGCGAGATTGTTTGAACCAGAAATATGACGGTATATAAATGATCAAATAGGAGAAATGTACAATACAAGCGTCTAGTCCGTTATTCATAATTCAGCCGTCGTCCATTAAAGAATATCCGCGTCCATAATCCAAACACCTATTCCATATCCATATAACAGTATTAGCACCAAATTCAAAAAGACAATCATAGTATACATAAACATAGGCTAGTTTCCTGCAAGAGAGATACGGTCAGCAGTTTTCAATGATGCCGACAATTAAGACCTCATGATGTTCCAAAAATATAAAAACCGTAACGCTGATCAGTATTCTTAATCCATAATAATCGTTGTAAAGTCTTTATCTAGAGAATGATGTATCTCAGTCACGCTTTGATTGTGACTGTTCATATGAGCACCATAAGGATCTTGAAGTACATGGGTTCATACGACACCTAGCCCCGGGTTAAGCGGAATTAGACACAAGTTACGAAACGTAACGCCATAGATCTTGCACGCTACGCTCGTATTTTGCTATCAGCATGCGATATGTATCGCCAAATTTGAGAAACTTGGAGTGGAGGCGCTTGGTGGAATAGCCCTGCCCTGCAACAATGTTTTGTGACATTGATTAAAATCGTCACATTTAACACAGGATCTAGCAAATGCTACTAGGCGAGATATGTATACGCCATATGCAGGTCCCACTGGAATATTACTGTCCAGAAAGGGATAGTTTACGATGTCTTAATTGTAATCATCTCTTTTGTCATAAAGTCGTAGACATATAGATCTACTTTCACTTTTAGGAATCTTTCTATCGAAACTGAACCACGTCTTGTCCGAATTACTTGGTGGTTCCTCCATCTAGAGTGTAACCGTGGTATGGTGTAGCAGAAACGAAGAGTTACATGTGTGTGTGTGTGTGTAAATATATATATATATAAATATTTTTTTCTGCTGCCAAGATCAACTCGCTTCAACAGGGGCCCTTCTTTTTTACCGATTAAATTATCTTCGCAGAGAGAGCAATACACGTATACATTACCCTCCTCTGCACTTTTACGTTGTCTTGTTATATCGAATGGAGCGATAGACCTCAATGTCTACCATAAAACATTATTTAAACTAGAATGAAAGTAACTCCGAAAATTTAAGTCATTGTGATATTCTATATTTCGGTAAGGTACATACCATCGTCAGGAATATACAGGTAGCAGTTGTTCAAGTGTATATATACAGGGTGAATATATATTCTAGTTTATATGAAACTAATCTGTGGGACATCTGGATTTTGAAGCATTATTTAGCTCTACTACATACAAGGGATATCATTCATGGGATGTTTCTTTGTTTATAGAATTTCTTGAATTTCTCATTATTAATATCTGTGAAATTTTGCAACACAATATATCAACGCAATAGGTATTCCAATATGTACTAATTGTGCACCCATTTTGGATGACCTATATCTGTTCTCTTATGAATACGACTATGTGCAGACGCTTTCGAAAACGGATCAGTTCAAAGCCCGTTCCTTGTCATTCACCAAATTACCGCTATACAGACGATCTTCTCGCTGTGGATAATCAGTATATAAATTACGCAGTGAAGGATAAATATCCACCTTCGCTGGATTTCAAGGAAACTACAGATAGTCATCCCTAATGGCAAAGCATATTTAGACCTATTTCTTTTTTTAAAAATGAAGGGGGTCTTGTCTCTCGTCGACTTTACGACAAAAGAGATGATTACAATTTCGACATCGTAAACTATCCCTTTCTGGCAGCAATATTTCAGTGGATCTCGCCTAGTAGCCTTTACTAGATCCTGTGTTAAATGTGACGATTTTAATCAACGTCATAAAACATTATTTTAGAAACTTATAAAACAAGGCTATTCCACCAAGCACCTCCACTCAAAGTTTCTCAAATCTGGCAATACATATCGCATGTTATAGTAAAATACGAGCGTATAGTGTGCAAGATCTATGGTATTACGTTTCGTACATTCCGCTTAACCCGATAATAGGAACGCAAGTTTTTCAATACCTGTGTTCATATAAACAGGCACAATCAAAGCATGACTGAGATACATCATACTCTAGATAACGACTTTACAACAAAAATCAGAAAGATTAAGATCAGCGATAGGGTTTGATATTTTTGGAACACCATGATGTCTTGCCGGCATCATTGAAAGCTGTTGACCACTTCTATTTTGCAGGAAACCAGCCTATTTTTGTGTAAACTATGATATATTTTTTTTTAATTTATTTTTTATTGGTGCTAATGCGGTTATAGGAATTAGGTTTTTGGATTATGGACGTGGAAAATCTATAATGGACGACGGCTGGATGTTGAATGACGGACTAGACACTTGTATCTTCAATGTTAGTAGTCGTTTCAATGGTCGGTTTGCAATATAATCCATGTTAATCCTTAGATAAAACTATCTTGTCCCGAAGGCAGCGACAGGTGCATTAACACGTGGGTCACCCGTGAGCTCCGGTTCGTTCTCCTGGCCTCTCTCCTATCTCTTTAACCTGGAGATGTTTATATTGATAACTGGTGTAAATAAGATAAATTCGGATCAAATTTTCCTAATGATCCAAGAAATAACCAATAAGCTTACATTTATAAAAATTTTGGCAACTTCAGGTCGAAAATAGTTATCGATTAAATATATTTCGAATGTTAAAGATAATATAGTTTACTATACATTCATAGGCTAATCCGTCTTCAACAAATATTTTAGCGGATACATTGTAGGGTAGATGAAACATCTTGTCACGCATCTGTTGGAGAACTGGTGTCGCAGCGGTGATTTTTATAACCTGTCACGTGACGTATTAAGGATAGCTCTCCCGTTAGAGGCAGTTTTTGCACTCCCGTGAAAGTTTGTCTTCTGTATCAATAAATGTACAAGATAACCATAATAAACTATATATTTTCTGAGAGCGTACATCGTAGGGTATAACCGACACTGCTATTGTGTAGAAAATGTTCCAATTTTAAAAAATTCAAATGAAAACAAGAGCGTCCATTTTTTCAATTGAAATTTCATAAAAACTGTTGATCTTGTTTCAACTTTGATGGTACACCTTGATAGGAGACAACTCGAACTAGTAAACGTTATCTCATTTTTTTTTATTTTTGCCTGGTTTTGCTTTTACAGCTATTTTACTAAAATAAATTGAAAAAACCGTACTATTTTACGATCGTTTGTCTCAAAAGTTGAATAATGAAATAACTAAGCCGAACTTACAAAAAGTGAGATAAAATTTACTAGATCACCTTATAAGTAACAAGCATGCCAAATTTCCAATGCGTAGCATGGATACTTTTTGAGAAATAAACGTTTAAATTTCGGATTTTGTAAAAAAATGAAAGGCTAGAAATCGGGCAAAATGTGTTCAGCTATACATCTGAAGAATTAATTATAATTTTTTGCTTGAATTCTATTGTCAAATACATTTTTTATCTGTCGTATGGGACCTACTCGAATTCCTGTTTATTTTTGATAACTATTACACCAAGTTTATTCATCAAGGTGGTTTAAAATCCAATTTGAACTTTAAAAACTTGCTAAAACTTGTTCAGCTGAGAAATGTTCACACCTGTGGTGATTACTTCACCGCGGGTGTCTAAGTGTCATTTAACAATACAATACACACTCAGGCAGCTATAAACGACTTACAATAAACAGTCGCCTGAAAGGTCAATCTCTTCCCAGCTGGATATCGGAGCACCTTTAAGGCAATGTGTTTAATTTTTCCAGAAACTAAATTTTTAATCCTAATATTGAAGTACTTCTAATTAGAATTTTTATTTCATTTTTTCACCAAATGTTAGACAAAATAGTGAGTATTTGAATGAAGAAATAAAACAAAAATGACCAATTTGGACCCTCTAACGGGATAGCTATCCGCAAGTAAATCACAGCTGGCATTAGCCTCATTATGTGTTATCATGTGGCATAAAATGTAAGTCCAAGCTGATATTAATATCTTGGTGGCATGTGTTATCAGATGCCAAGTGCTATCAGGTGTCATAGAGTGATTAGTATGTAATGGGAACGTCACAGCTGGCGTTTTAATCTCCAAGCATTATCTTAGCTCGCACAGCTGACATTTTGCTTTCACCCTTTTCCCATCGCATTTTACATTGCTCCACGACCCCTTCTCATTTCACACTGATCCTTGCTCATATCCCCTATAACCTGCTTCATTAATTCACTTTCACATTACTCTCTGCGCCCTTCACATTTCACATTGCACCCTGCTCCCGTGTTAATTCATATTTCTGCTTATAACCTTCAGATTTCTCATTGCTCCCCGTTCCTTGCACACTGCACGCGCGATTGTAATATTTGACCATACAAAGCTAGATTCATAGCTGGTTCTACAAGCTGCACCACCAAGCTTCTTTCAACCCAATTGGCGCGGGCCCTTCAGGAGGTAAAAGCATTTTGGGAAAGGTATTGCGCCAAAAACTCAAAATGTCTTACGGAAGAACTTGATGCAAAGGTCACATACCGTACAGACATGTATCCACATGAGATTCCTCGACTCTCTATACTACAATCCCTCTTCATGACCTTATTGCCCGTCTAAGTTCATTAATAGTATCTGTGTTCAAGAAAACTGATCGTAGATATATTAATGTCGGAAGCCATAAAGCATTCTTTAGCTCTACTACATACAAGAGATATCATTCATGGATGTTTCTTTGTTTATAGAGTTGCTTGAATTTCTCATTAAAAATATCTATGTGAAATTTGGCAACACAATATATCAGCAGCATACAGGTATTCCAATGGGTACTAATTGTGCACCCCTGTTGGCTGACCTGTATCTGTTCTCTTATGAATATGACTATATGCAGGCGCTTTCAAAAACCAATCCATTCAAAGCCCGTTCCTTCTCATTCACCAAACGCTATATAGACGATCTTCTCGCTGTGGATAATCGCTATATAAATGACGCAGTGAAGGATATATATCCACCTTCACTGGATTTGAAGGAAACTACAGGTAGCCCTACAGGCACATCATATTTAGATCTCTATCTCTATAAAAATGAAGCGGGCATTCTCTCCCGTCGACTTTATGACAAAAGAGATGATTACAATTTCGACATCGTAAACTATCCCTTTCTGGACAGTAATATTCCAGTGGGACCTGCATATGGCGTAATTTGCTAGAACATTGTTGCACAAACTTATGAAACAGGGCTATTCCACCAAGCGCCTCCACTCAAAGTTTCCCAAATTTGGCGATACATATCGCATGCTGATAGCAAAATACGAACGTAGCGTGCAAGATCTATGGCGCTACGTTTCGTAACTTGTATCTAATTCCGCTTAACGGCTAGGGGCCGTATGAACCCATGTGCTTCAAGATCCTCATGGTACTCATATGAACAGTCACAATCAAAGCGTGACTGAGATACATCAATCTTTAGATGACGACTTTACAACGAATATTATTATTATTATTATTATTATGGATTAAGAATACTGATCAGCGATACGGATTTGATATTTTTGGAAAATCATGATGTCTTGCCGGCATCATTGAAAACTGTTGACCGCTTCTCTCGCAGGAAACAAGCCTATCTGTATGTATACTATGATTGTCTTTTTGAATTTGGTGCTAATACTGTTATATGGAATATGGAATAGATCTTTGGATTATGGACGCGAATATTCTCTAATGGACGACGGCTGAATTATGAATGACGGACTAGACGCTTGTAATTGACCTTTAACCTTGTGACGTCATATCCGTCGATGAAATATTTTCCGTTTTTTATGTTATTTTCGATGATTACGCCACTCTCGTTGATTACGTCACTTCCAGTGATTACGTCACTTCCGGTTATTATGCCACTTCCGGTGATTATGTCACCTATGCCCTGTTCATGTTCCTCCGGACTATCAATTCCACACTGCTTTTCTGACTTCTTCAAAATGGCTTCGCTATTTTGCTGAAATGTGAATATTGAAATATTAACCGCTTCTCTATTTGGAAGGAGCTTCAACACAATTCCAACATCACTGAACAAGAAACAGGCGTTAAGTCACATCTATTTTTGATCCAACAAGGCCTATCGGTGTTGAAGGTCTTAAGATTGAGGATTCAAAACGCGGTAGACTACGGATGGCTATTTCGTGTTTAATTCGGATTTCCTCAATAGCTATCAGTGCTCCGATCGTTTCTTCCTTTACCGAGGTTGTATCTGGACTATTATTTATACTGGAGTCACATTACTGTTTCCTTGATATAATCTGCCATATGTCGACGACGTGAACCGATATAAGGCTATTTTCGTAATGCATGTGTTTGTTGAGCGCAATCTTGTATAGACCCATCTCTCCTTTAAATAGCCGCCACGTGCGGAGTTGGGCCAGAATTATACCATTTGTTTGTGGGATATGTCAAACATCGGCGGTATTACAGAAACAGACATACGAGGACAAGAGGAGATAGGGTGGTATAGTATTTGTTGGTGCGATACTACACTATGGATGGAGTTTGTTGTTATTAAGGGAAGAAATAAATAAACGGGGCTTGGTGTTTCCATCCCTAACTTATCTCTGCAGACACTGATCCTGTTTAAGCAATCGCTGGGATATATTCATTGTTCATACTGTGCTATGGGTTGGCTCTAGCTTCGTTCAATACAAAACTTTCAGCACAAACTGTTTCTCAAGAAAGATTTCATTTACATCGACTGCATCTATTTCCGCTTACACCTACTCGCGTATAACTTATGCACGGTTTGAAGTAAAACACCCATCTGTACATCGTGCGGGAATCCTATATCCTCTATGCTCAGAGATTAACACGCGACTAATGAGTTTTTGCTCGGTTTGATAATTAGGTATTTTCTCCGACATAAGGATTTTTTTTTTCACCATACAGAGAATGAGGAAATCATACTGAAACTGTCTGAAGTCAAATATTTCCTGTTCGTATCGACAATGATATAAATATACATGCTTGATTCCACGTTATAATATTATGACAATAGATTTCGCTACTGAAGAAATTACGGTAACATATGGAAAACATGGCAGTGTGACTATGCGTCACAGGACCTACGAAGTAAGGTAGGCATTAGGACAGGCACTGAGCTCTTGGCAATCCCCCCCCCCCCCAGCCCCAAGTTGAAATCCTGCCTATATTAAGATGGGCACATGCAGCCCAAGTCAGAATCACCAGAGATTTTCATCAAAAATCACCAGAAATTTTCGATTAAAACAGTATTGAATATTTTGTTGAAGATTAAAAGTAATGGGATTGAATGAATAGTTTACCAGTTACTGTGCTGATGTGAATCTGTGACACACCAATACACTCTGTGGCAGTGATTCTGTGACACACCAACACACTCCGTGGCAGTGATTCTGTATCCCTTAATCAAGGAATCAAAATTTGAAATGACAAGAAAAATTTAGACATAATTATACATGTAATGTTTTTGTTTAAATTATATCCCAGTGTGATATATAGTCAATATTCAAGAAGTACAATCAAAGTTACTTTATCTAGTTAAATTCTACCCAAAGAAAATAAATTAAGACCCTTTAAACATGCCGTCAATGCTAGATGTTGAGTTTTATACAGCTGTAGATCAGGGCTCTGGGTGCATATATCATGTTTCCATACCCTTAATGCACACAACAGCGGCAAAACAAAGCCTCCTTGAACAACCTATCTTTATACAGGGAATTCTTAACCCAGAAAATACCATTCTCTCTCAAAAGAAAACAATTTACGTCAGGAAGGCCTTTTTTATTAAGCTAATTTTGTTAGGTAGGGGCCTACTTAGATTCAATAATTGTCATGAAATTTCTTTGGTTATATCTTAATTGCAACTATGTTTGCTCCTCAAACCTAACATACTTGAGCTATACATGTATAACACACTTTCATTTGAGAGTCCAGACATTCCACCATTCATGTGAACAAATTGTACTAAACATGGAATAATTAAATTCACACTACCCATTTCTACAGTATCAGTACTATGTTACTATCTGTAGCAGTTGAAACCCAGAAAAACTTAAACAATTAAAACCAGTAAAGAAATTTGTCTGTTGAATAACAGAAAATATGGTATGGAGATTTGAATGAGTAAACTACTAAACAACTTACATGATACCAACAAAATGTCCCAACACAAGCTGATAAATTCCTTGGGTGGCTTGCAGGACAGCTTTGTTTCACCCTCAGTAAATTTTATCATTGTTGCTCACAGGCTAATCTGAAGGATGATCCCAGATCTTTCTATGTTCTGCTGGGTTATTGTTTCAGGCTGACTTAATTGGTTGATGTAGGATATTTCATCATCAGTGGCAATTTGACCTAAATTTGAAGCCTGCATGATTTGGTCTGTGATGAAATGTTTGGATGTGAAATAGGATACACGTTAAAGGCCACAGTTTACATATATCTATAACAATATACTGAATTGTGTGTATTAAGAATGGCAAGTTGCCCGGTAATAGCAGTGTAGATAAATGCACTAATAAATGATGGAAAATTAGCATTTCCTATTTCATTATCCCATCACGTTTGTACTGTGTTATATATACAGTGAAACATACAGCCAAGGCTTCCCGATGGGCATGACAGTGTACTCGCTGAGCTATCAATAAATAATAAAAAAAAATAATTATAAATCAAATTTTCATCAGAATTCGGTCAACTCAGAACTTGCTCGTAACAATGCCCTAATGTACGTTCATGCCAAAATCAAGGTTCTAATGTCAACGGTTCTCCTTATTTTGCCGACGAAAGGATTCGGATGGACTGACTGACTGACTGACTCATTACCGGACAATTTGCGATCTGTAGCCTAGGAACTTACTTTGGCGCTTATTCCTACGAAGTAGGCTACAGATCGCAAATTGTCCGGTAATGAGTGAGTGAGTGAGTGAGTCAGTCCATCCGAGTCCTTTCGTCGGCAAAATAAGGAGAACCATTGACATCAGAACCTTGATTTTTGGCACGAACGTGCATTAGGGCATTGTTACCAACAAGTTCTGAGCTGACCGAATTCTGCTGAGAATTTGATTTATAATTATTTTTTTTATTATTTATTGATAGCTCAGCGAGTGCACTGTCATGCCCATCGGGAACCCTTGGCTGTATGTTTCACTGTATATATAACACAGTATAAAACGTGATGGGATAATGAAATAGGAAATGCTGATTTTCCATCATTTGTTAGTGCATTTAGCTACACTGCTATTACCAACTTGCCAGCCTACACACAATTCAGTATATTGCTAGAGATATATGTAAGCTGTGGCCTTTAACGTGTATCCTATTTCACATCCTTGAAACATTTCCTCACAGATCACATCAGGCGTCAAATTCAGGTCAAGTTACAGTTACGCACTGTTGGTGAAATATACCACATCAACCAATTAAGTCAACCGAAGAAAGAAAGATGTGGCATCATCCTTCAGAATAGTCTGCGTGAGCAACAACGATAAAAATTTACTGAGGGTGAAACAAAGCCATGACGGCATGTGCTAGTTTAAAGTGTCTTAATTTATTTTCTTTGGGTAGAATTTAACTAGATAAAGTAAGTAGACGCTATTTATTCGTCTTTGTACCGATTATGCTCAGGAGAATGGCATGAAATCATTATCTTGTGCAGAGAAGGTGTTGGTCTTGAGTTGAATTACCGTAAACTACATAAATGCTACCTTTCTACTATATATAAAAATTTGTTGTATTGTTGGGAACATGGCAGTGTGACTAACGTCACAGGACCTACGAAATAGGTTTGATATAATTTAAGTGTGTACTCAAGAGATGACTTGGGGGCCCTGTGTGCTCTCAATTGACAGTGGGAACTATTAACTTTTCCAGATGTCATCGCTGGTGAGTCGTTAGCATAGCAACTATTATCGCCCTCAGTTTCTATTACCATGGGCACTGATCAGCCCAGCAGTACAGCACCCCTCTTCTCGGCATTAGGAGATTTTTTTCAAATTAGCGTAGGGAATGGTGCTCTGTCAGAGCAGTTAAGAAGTAAATGTTTCAAGTCCCAAAATAAGACCGGAAACTGGAAAAGAAACACAAATTTGAAGTGAGAACGGTCAAGATCAGAGATTTGTTAGAATGCAAGAATCAAAAGAGAGCCATTCTCCATGGATATTCCTACGAAGTAGGCTACAGATCGCAAATTGTCCGGTAATGAGTCAGTCAGTCAGTCCATCCGAATCCTTTCGTCGGCAAAATAAGGAGAACCATTGACATTAGAACCTTGATTTTTGGCATGAACGTGCATTAGGGCATTGTTACCAGCAAGTTCTGATCTGAAATAATTCTGATTAAAATTAGATTGATAATTAACACTTCCGTATATTGTTATATATATGTAAGCTGTAGCCTGTAACGTGTATCCTGTTTCACATCCAAACATGTCATCATTGCCAAGAAAACTGTGGTCCGTTTTGCTCCAGCGTTTTATCGCATTTAATGAGTAGGCCTATCAGTTACTCTCCGGCTAAAAATACCCTACTGCATATACCCTCAAAAATTCAGCGCTGTTTGCACAACGAAGCTGAGGTGGTTTAACGTTTATCATAAAGAAAATCACCGATCAATTGCCATAGAATATAATGTGAAACAAGGAAACCGGAATAGTACATTCATCAGATTGCCGATACCCAAAATGTGTTGTCTCATATATCTAGATAACAACGTGATGTAGAGACGCTATTTATTCGTCTTTGTACCGGCTATGCTCAGGAGAATCACATAGAATCATTATTATCTTGTGAATAGAAGGTGTTGGTCTCGAGTTGAATTACCGTAAACTACATAAATGCTACCTTTCTATACTATAGTACTATATATAAAAATTTGGTGTATTGTTGGGAAAATAATGTGATTTAAAAGTTGTTTTGATCCTGGACAAGGGCACTAAAAACCACTAAAGAGATGTAGATGTATTTTCACACGTAAAGCTTGAAATCTAGTGAACCTATATTATTCAATCTGTTTCCTTTAATAAAAAATGTAAAATTAAATCGGTGATCGTTATTTATTTTGGAATGAAGGCGCATTAGGAGACTGTTACCAACAAGTTCTGAGCTGACCTATTTTTGATGGAAATTTCTGGTGATTTTTGATGAAAATCAGTGGCAATTCTGACTTGGGCGGTGCCCATCTTAATATAGGCAGGATTTCAACTGGGGGTGGGGATTTCCAAGAGTTCAGTTCGCGTTCGAGTCCTAATGCCTACTGTACTTCGTAGGTCCTGTGACGTTAGTCACACTGTTATTATTTTGACCAGCGAAATAAATTTGCTTAAATATCGCCTGCGGAAATATCGTGCCCACCACTAATGTCGCGTGCTGAAATGTCATCAACAAATAGGTACCGGTAACAGATACTTGAAGTGGGACGGGTCAGCATACTCGATTATCGAGTTGTAAACCTTCTCGAGAACGTTAAACGCACGATTGAGTTCGCGTTCGAGTCCTAATGCCTACTCTACTTCGTAGGTCCTGTGACGTTAGTCACACTGCTCATGTATTTATTTGGCATTCAATTTCAAGGTACCTCATCTGAAGAGAGTACATAGTAATAATCAATGAACAATAAAGCACACACGAAAAAAATAAACAACTGGTTATAGGTTACTGAATTTAAAACACAGCGATGATCTTATTATTGATCTCTTCAGTAATAACAGATAATAGGGTCATTGTTGTGTTTAAATTTAGTAATTTCTCTCATAAAATCCAGTAATTTTTTATTTCTTTTTGAGGTAGAACATTTTTTAACTAATGACTGAACTGAAGAAATTATGCAATGTTGTATAGGCTGGATATATAAAACGTGCAGTATAATATGCCTTCAACGGAATTCCAAGACCAGCAAATGAGTGAAAACGGATACCATCGGAATCATGCCGAGAAAACCTATAGGGCTGGGGCTTGGTTTGGCCGGCCACGCTTATCAGCAGCTACCCGAATTATATTTCAATAAACGTGGTGACTCGGAAGCCCGTCTCCCTAAATTTAGCCCTCACAGCTGTTTTGATACAAAACTGCCTCGGATCAAATATCCAGTGTTACCCTCGCTCAGAAAAACTGGACCAACAATTCTAACATGTGCTCTAGGCCTGCATCACCGTCAGCGGAGTATTTGCGTCCTAACTGGGCCTACACATGTATTTTGTAATTTAACATCCGAAGACAATCTGATGAACTTTGCTTTGGAGATCCTTTTCGTAACGGTTTTGTAGTCTTTCAATATTAAACCATGCGGTCTACACGAAGCGAGCGAAGACCACCTCAACGATATGGGTGGGAAGATGATGATGAAAATGTGAAGATCAAGAATGAAAGACTGAAGCCAATAAGTGTGCAAATTACTGTTATATATATATAAAAATACCAGAAGTGTGCATGACGGGTGGGGAGGAGTGTGTACTTTTAGTACGGTACAATAACGTTTCTGCCCCCCCCCCCCGTAGGCCTATATGCAGAGTGGAAGAAATGCTGTCCATCTTATACTATAATCAATCAGTCAAACAATCATTATTGCACAACTTTAGATAAATCCAACATACAAGCAACATATAAAGGAGCACAGTTGTGCTAATACTAACGGTAATACCAGCAACATATATGATGGTTATATTATAACGGCAAAATGCTGCAGTGATAGGATACATATAGGGTGTCTGTTCGAACACATTTGTACTATTTCAAGGATGATGCTAATATTATTTTCTATACTACGTTAACTTCATGTTCGAGTTCCGTAAGCTAAAATTAATATTACAAAACAGAGCCTCACATTTTTATTTTAACATACTTGTCCTTACCGTATTCCTTTTCACTAATACCCAATGATAGGTAATTATAAAATCTGTGTTCTAATTTTTTTTAATCTCATTTTGTAATGGGAGTAATATCGTAATAGGTACAGATATTACTCCGTCTTCTAAATATCAAATCGCATATTGTTGTTCTGTGATTCGCAAATGTGACAAAATCCACACATGCCCCGATGATCACATTGAAAATAGTCCAGCCTCACATGATCGGAATAAGAAAGCAGGAAGGGTGGTTGAAGGTTATTTAACTATTACTAAATTGTAGGCCTATGTTTTAGAATCTGAAGATTTGACATTAAAAGTTCAGCTTGATAGGGCCATGTGTTTCTGGCTCAGGCCAGGGTATCAGTCTTCATCGGAATAGGGTCGCCTTAATATGGTGTATTTTTATACCACCGCCACGCGCTCTGTAAATGGATACCACCACATGTGATTAGGGGTCTGTCTTGAATCCAAGCCCTGTTTTCTCGGCATGTGTGTCAACATTACAGTGAGGCTAAAAATAGATTACTCCAGAATCTCCAGTTTAATACTAGATTCAAGTGTACTGTTCAACTAGCCATATTATAGATATCTCATAGTACATGTAGATCTAATAGACTGATTACGACGTACGAGCGAGCGCACACATGCATGTGTGCTTTTAATATAGATATAATTAAAATATATTTTGGAAGCTGACGTCTTAGAACAACAACAACGACCACCGAAAGCCAACAAATACCCTGACGCTTCTGTGAGAAGAAGTTTTTCAAAGTTGCTTGGCGCTTCTGACAATGATTTATAAAATACATGTACATGTAAAGTGATACTCGTGGCTCGGTAAAACTTCGCAGCAGACGAAATAACAACCTCCATTCTCCGATAAAATGATTTGCTTCCTTCATGCATCCTGGCATATACAGCTCGGGAAGCGTGGCGTGGACTATTAGGGAAAACATGGCGGAGCTACCTGGAAACGTATAATGCCGACATATTTTGGCAAGTACCATTAAAGTTACTGATATTTTCGAGTGCTGGGCGCATAATTTTTTTTTTTTTTTTTGCTTTAGTGCTGGGCGGCCGAAGTTAGTCCCAGGCGCTTAAAAGTCACAGTGAAGCGTACAGTCAAGGGTTCCCGATGGGCATGACAGTGCACTCGAGTCATCAATAAATAATAAAAAAATAATTATAAATTAAATTTTCATCAGAATTCGATCAGCTCAGAACTTGCTGGTAACAATGCCCTAATGCACGTTCATGCCAAAAATCAAGGTTCTAATGTTAACGGTTCTCCTTATTTTGCCGACGAAAGGATTCGGATGGACTGACTGACTCACTCACTCACTCATTACCGGACAATTTGCGATCTGTAGCCTACTTCGTAGGAAAATAATGCGATTCAAAAAGTTGTTTTGATCCTGGACAAGGGCACTGAAAACCATTGAAGAGATCGATATATTTTCACACGTAAAGCTTGAAATCTACTGAACTTTTTTATTATTCAATCTGTTTTCTTTAGTTAACAAATTGTAAAATTAAATCGGCGATAGTTATTTATTTTTGGAATGAAGGCGCAGCAGGAGATTGTTACAACAAGTCTTGAGCTGACCTACTTTTGATGAAAATTTCTGCTGATTTTTGATGAAAATCACTGGCGATTCTGACTTGGGCGGTGCCCATCTTAATATAGGCAGGATTCTAACTGGGGGCGGGGATTTCCAAGAGTTCAGTTCGCGTTCCGAGTCCTAATGCCTACTCTACTTCGTAGGTCCTGTGACGTTAGTCACACTGCTCATGTGAGTACATGTAAATCGAAAAATTAATTGCTTTAATTCTGCACAAAATGTTGTTTCGTAAAGACAAAATACCAGTTTTAAGTTAAGTTTTAATTTGTTAACGCTCAGAGTCAAAAGTGACGAAAAACAGCGTCGTCAGGGTTGTTTTTTTGCCATTTCGTACAAATTTTAACAAGGATTTTTTTTAATATATCGAAAATATGACACCTTGAACCAGAATAATATTTCGATGTAATATCGTGGCAGACATGGTGACTTTGAAAACAGTAGATTCATATTGGCTCAAGATGTCATATTTTGGATACATTATAAGATCCATGTTAACATGTATACGAAAAAGCTCAAAACAGAAGGAAGCCCAATTGACTCGAAAGATTGACGAGGAAGTTATTTTGTGGACGACGGTTGAACACTGAATGTCGGATCTGACGTCTACTCTAGCTATTGTCCTCAAGTTCATCATCTATTGTCCTCAAGTTCATCATCTATTGTCCTCAAGTTCATCATCTATTGTCCTCAACTATTGCCCCCAAGTTCATCATCTATTGTCCTCAAGTTTATCATCTATTGTCCTCAAGTTCATCATCTATTGTCCTCAAGTTCATCATCTATTGTCCTGAAGTTCATCATCTATTGTCTTCAAGTTCATCATCTATTGACCCCAAGTTCATCATCTATTGTCCTCAAGTTCATCATCTATTGTCCTCAAGTTCATCATCTATTGTCCTCAAGTTCATTCATCTATTTTCCTCAAGTTCATCATCTATTGTCCTCAAGTTCATCATCTATTGTCCTCAAGTTCATCATCTATTGTCCTCAAGTTTATCATCTATTGTCCTCAAGTTCATCATCTATTGCCCCCAAGTTCATCATCTATTGTCCCCAAGTTCATCATCTATTGTCCTCAAGTTCATCATCTATTGTCCCCAAGTTCATCATCTATTGTCCTCAAGTTCATCATCTATTGTCCCCAAGTTCAGCATCTCTTGTCCTCAAGTTCATCATCTATTGTCCTCAAGTTCATCATCTATTGTCCCCAAGTTCAGCATCTCTTGTCCTCAAGTTCATCATCTATTGTCCTCAAGTTCATCATCTATTGTCCCCAAGTTCATCGTCTATTGTCCTCAAGTTCATCATCTATTGTCCTCCAGTTCAGCATCTATTGTCCTCAATTAAGCTCATCATCTATTGTCCTCAAGTTCATCATCTATTGTCCTCAAGTTCAGCATCGATTGTCCTCAAGCTCATCGTCTATTGTCCTCGAGTCTCGCATCTATTGGCCAGTCGTGACCCATCGGAATCAAACACATTTTAAAACGGGAGCCACGTACTTGATAGATTGGCGTGGTCAACTGTTTTCAATGATGTTAGTTAGACACATCTTGTGTTTCTGTTCTTTTTCTCAAGGATTATTATTCCTTACCTTTAGCATCGGGAATGTATATCCCAATGGGTTTCGTTGCCTTTCGGTAATCGGAAGTCACCCGATATATCCCACAAATGCGACATTAATAGACAAATGAGCATTCATAACAATTGAGAATGAATAAGATACTTAGTACATGTTTCAAAACTGTCGGCAACAGCTAAAATTTCAGCTATCTGATGGGAAAACGCAAAATTATTTTTGACTTTCAGCCTAGCTTTTGCACATCTCTCTTGTCAGAAATCAGCATTGTGAGGGGCCCATATTTTGTAGCTAATTTCATCAGTAATACATGTGGTGAAACTAATAGCAAATAATTTAGTTAAAGACAAAGGACCGATAAAAGCCGTTTTGACCACGAGGGGCCGGAAGTCATGACCGCTATAGTTCCAGCACTTCCGGTCACAGTGACCTTTGACCCCGGGTCGTATTCCTACGCAGTGATGCGGTCACTTCCGCCGCGGTGATAAGATCACGGGTCTACCGCCGTCTCCATCAATTGACCTTTGACCGTAGTGGCCAATCCTAATACGTCACTTCAGTTTTAATTGACCTGTGCACATTAATACATGTCAATAGTGTGTGCCTATGTAGCGACAGAGGGGAATTCCCATGACACTTTCGGGGTTCGAAACTGCAGTGCCGGCATCGGCGGCTGGTACATTTAGTCATCTCGGCCAGATCAATCACATTATATCATTATATGGAAATAGCATTATAAATAAAAGGTCTGGTTTCCGATACTATCTCCAGCACCATGTCCAGCATAATAGCAAGTGGGGAAATCCCATGGGGTGAAATACCTAGAAAAGACGAACAGTCTATGAACGCATGAAATATTTTCTTGCGAAAAAAACTATTGGATGTGGGTATCTTATCAATTTGGCTGACGCTGTAGTGTACGATAGGAGGGCTCTGGGGGCTGTTAGTTGACTTGCGCTGAAAAATCACGATGCGCATGCCCATTCGTCAAGTCAGGCCTGAGGTGGAAGTTTTGGGGTATATGTGAGCCATCCCTGTTCAAATGGGTCGTGCAGGGTTTCATTTTGAAGCGCTCGTGGTGTAGGGTCTGTCATAGTATTACAGTATAAAGTTAGACACTGAAGATAGTTCTAGAATTGTGGAACTGAGGTGGACTTGTTAACCTTCTGTTCTGTGGTTATGATCTGGAATTTTCTCGTAATCGTGACCGATTTATCGTAAGTGAATTATGTGTCATCCGTCTCGTGTTTTCTCGAAGATTCTATATTGCAAATGGCCGCTGTACGAAACATCTGTATTAAACAGCGCCATCTACACATTCATCAACAGACCCCGTATGATACTGTTAGTTATACTTGAGCGCCATCTGCACATATAAACTGTCAAATAGTTGTTTACTATGGACGTTTCTGGAATGAGAAAGCACTTGTTTATCTGGGTTAAATCTTACGTCATTGTTGTACCGATGGAAGTTTCTTGATCTGATAGAATAATCGCGAATTCCCCGTAGGATATAAATACCGTCTCGTTCGCTCACTCGAAGGAGAATTTAAGAACTGGCTTTGATTGATTTACTTTGCCCGTAATTACTGACTGGAGGTTTCAAACAGACTTACGTGGGTGCATCATCATTATTATTATTGACTAACATTTGCCTGAGATAACTGACTGCTGGATTATATATTCCTGTTCGACCGCTGTTTTATCTACGTGATTGAACTGACGAAAACTGGACAACAGCTGAGCGATATTGGACTACAGAAATACAGGAACGCGATTTCGGCACAGACTGTACATAGAGATTAGCACGTTGTTACGGACTCTGAGAGATATACCGGTATAACATTGAACAGTAAGATTTTATTTGACATTTGTTTGCTGTATTGACCTAACTCAATTTGTATATGATTTTAGTATTGTAAATAAATAGCTGATTATTGATTCTCGACTTCACAAATCTTTCTGTTGCGTTTTCCTATTATCGTTTAGACGTAACAGAAATTGGGGGCCTGCCCGCGAGCTTTGTTTACATTCCAGCTTTGCAACATAGTTCTAAAATTGATACATTTTCTGAATTTGTGAAGTCGAGGAGTAGTATATTATCAGTATGTCACTTAATTTTGACCCAGCCCAATTTGCTTCAAAGCCTGGTCAGGAGGAATTTGACGAACTACGCAAAGAGGATTTGTTCGCGCTGTGTAAATTCCTACAAATTAAAGTTAAAACATCTTGGAGAAAGCAAGAAATTAAGAAACTCATTATTAAACATTTTGTTAGCAAACAACTTTGGGATGAAAGTGATTTTGATTTAACTGAGGAAACAGCTGATGATCTGGAAATAAGGAAATTAGAATTGCAAAATCAGCTGGAATTAAAGAAATTAGAATTAGAAAAGGACAGAGAATTAGAGAGAGAAAGGGAAGAAAGACAGTTTCAGTTAGAGAGAGAAAAGTTAGAAAAAGAGGAAAGAGAGAAAGAGAAAGAAAGACAGTTTCAGTTAGAAATGAAGCATATGGAATTACAGTCGCAAACAAGTCCTCCTGCACATACACCTGTACAATCACAATCAAAATTTGATGCGGCTCGTCAAATACGTCTCGTCCCACCATTTCAGGAAAAAGAAGTTGATAAATATTTTCTGCATTTTGAGAAAATTGCTGAGAATTTAAACTGGCCGAAAGAAAATTGGAGTTTACTTCTTCAAAGTGTTTTGATCGGAAAGGCAAGGGACATTTACACTCAATTGACGGTAGAGCAAGCATCAAATTATGATATGGTGAAGGATTTAATCCTCAAAGGCTATGAATTAGTTCCTGAAGCCTATAGACAAAAGTTTCGTAGTTGTGAAAAAGAAAACTCTCAGACTCATGTAGAATTTGCTCGTTCAAAAGAACAGTTATTTGATAGGTGGTGTGCTTCGGTTAAAATTGACAACAACTTTGAAAACCTCAGACAGCTTATGCTAGTAGAGGAATTTAAAAGGTGTATCCATGGTGATATTAGAACATTTCTTGATGAAAAGAATGCCAACACTTTAGACGAAGCAGCCCGATTTGCTGATGAATACGCTCTGACACACAAATTATCATTTGTCAATGCTGTTAAGCCCAGTTCATTTCAGTCTAACATTTCAGGTAACAAATCCAGTTCTTTCTCAAGGCCTAAAACTTTTAACCCCAGTTACAAAGGTCAAAGGTCAAACACAAAGTTTCAGTCACCCACTTTTAACACTCAAAATAAGTCTCCCGTTTGCAGCTACTGTAAAAAGGACGGCCATTTGATGGCGAATTGTTTTAAATTGAAAAGAAGACAAGATCAAGCCTTTCAAAAGCCTAGTGGTTTCCTCACTTCAAGATCTTTACCCAAGCAGGTTAGTGACGTTCATGTATATGACGTTAAGATGGCGAAGGACACTGTTCCTATTAGTTCTATCAAGGATAAGGTTGACAGTTTTTCAAATCCTGTTATGGAGATTTTTGAACCATTTATCCACAATGGTTTTGTGTCACTTTCAAGTGATTTTGCTAATGCTACTCCTGTGAAGATTTTGCGAGATACGGGCGCGTCCCAGTCTCTTTTGTTGGCAGATATTTTGCCGTTTTCTGATTCTTCATCTGCAGGCAGTAATGTCCTGATTAAAGGGGTAGATTCTGTAAATTGCACACCCGTTCCGCTCCATAACATTCATCTGTCTTCCGACTTGATTTCTGGACCTGTTACGGTGGGTATTAAAGGTAGTTTACCGTTTGAGGGTGTTCAATTACTTCTTGGCAATGATCTTGCGGGAGAAAAGGTCGGGGTTAACCCGATTGTAACTGACAAGCCTTGTTTGGATCAGATTCATGATCCAGTTGAAGACGAAATTCAAAGTTTGTATGCTGCTTGTGCAGTTACTAGAGCCATGAGTAAATTAGCTGAAGAGTCTGAAAAGTCTCTTAAAGATGACGTCATCGATGACGTTTGTTTGGGCGACACCTTTGTGTGTTTAAATGATGAGGCTGATAAGCCACATTTGGATAGCAAATTGGAATGTTCTAATGACAAAATTTCAAAATCACAGCTGGTTAATGAACAGCATAGTGACAAGGACATTTCCAAGTTATTTGACAAGGCAGTAGATGAGTGTGATGTAACTCAAGAGCCTGTGTGTTACTTTTGTAAGAATGGTGTTCTTATGCGCAAATGGCGACCGCCAGATGTGTCACCTGATGATGAGTGGGCAGTTAAGTATCAGATTGTGGTACCAAAGTCATATCGTTTAGATATCCTCAGACTGGCCCATGAAACACCTCTTTCAGACCATTTAGGTGTTAACAAAACATACTACAAAATTCTAAATCATTTCTATTGGCCAAATTTAAAGAAAGATGTTGCGAAATTTTGTACGTCATGCCACATATGTCAAATGGTAGGAAAACCTAACCAAACCATACCAAAGGCCCCTCTACAATCAATCCCTGCATTTGGGGAAGCCTTTAATAGGGTGATTATAGATTGTTTTGGTCCATTACCAAAAACAAAGTCAGGCAATCAATACATGTTAACAATCATGTGTGTTTCAACCAGGTTCCCTGAAGCCATTCCTTTACGGAATATTAAGGCTAAAACTATTGTTAAGGCCTTAGTTAAGTTTTTCACACTTGTCGGCCTACCCCAGTCTGTTCAGTCTGATCAGGGATCTAATTTCATGTCGGGAATCTTTCAACAAGTCATGCATGAATTGGGAATAAAGCAGTACAAATCATCTGCATACCACACAGAAACCCAAGGCGCATTAGAAAGATTCCACCAAACATTAAAGAACATGATTGGGACTTATTGTTTTGATACTGAAAAAGACTGGGATGAAGGCATACATTTGTTATTGTTTGCTGTTAGAGAGTCTGTTCAAGAGTCTTTAGGCTTCAGTCCATTTGAATTAGTCTTTGGTCATACCGTTAGAGGACCCCTTAAACTGCTGAAGGAAAATTTCTAGACAGTCATCTTGACTCATGTAGTCTCTTACAATATGTGTCGTACTTTCGCACCAGGTTGACCAAAGCACGTGATATGGCCATGTCAAATTTAAAGTCAGCTCAAAAAGGTATGAAAATAACCTATGATAAACATGTCCTTAAACGAAGCTTCAAACCTGATGAGAAGGTTCTGGCTTTTCTGCCTATTCCTGGTAATCCATTTCAGGCTAGATATCATAACTAAGTGACCTTAACTATGTAGTTCAGACTCCTGACAGGCGTAAAAGCAAACAGTTATGCCATGTAAATATGTTAAAGTTATACATCGACAGAGATAGCACTAACAGTACTGTCCATCCTGTAAGTGTAGTTAGTTCTGACCCTGATACCAATGAAGCTTGTGAAGAGCCCATAACAGCGGCGAAATTACAGAACTCTGACATTCTGACATATTGTCTTCAAGTTCATCATCTATTGACCCCAAGTTCATCATCTATTGTCCCCAAGTTCATCATCTATTGTCCTCAAGTTCATCATCTATTGTCCTCAAGTTCATCATCTCTTGTCCCCAAGTTCATCATCTATTGTCCTCAAGTTCATCATCTATTGTCCCCAAGTTCATCATCTCTTGTCCCCAAGTTCATCATCTATTGTCCTCAAGTTCATCATCTATTGTCCTCAAGTTCATCATCTATTGTCCCCAAGTTCAGCATCTCTTGTCCCCAAGTTCAGCATCTCTTGTCCTCAAGTTCATCATCTATTGTCCTCAAGTTCATCATCTATTGTCCCCAAGTTCATCATCGATTGTCCTCAAGCTCATCATCTATTGTCCTCAAGTTCATCATCTATTGTCCCCAAGTTCAGCATCTCTTGTCCCCAAGTTCATCATCTATTGTCCTCAAGTTCATCATCTATTGTCCCCAAGTTCATCGTCTATTGTCCTCAAGTTCATCATCTATTGTCCTCCAGTTCAGCATCTATTGTCCTCAATGAAGCTCATCATCTATTGTCCTCAAGTTCATCATCTATTTTCCTCAAGTTCAGCATCGATTGTCCTCAAGCTCATCGTCTATTGTCCTCGAGATTCGCATCTATTGGCCAGTCGTGACCCATCGGAATCAAACACATTTTAAAACGGGAGCCACGTACTTGATAGATTGGCGTGGTCAACTGTTTTCAATGATGTTAGTTAGACACATCTTGTGTTTCTGTTCTTTTTCTCAAGGATTATTATTCCTTACCTTTAGCATCGGGAATGTATATCCCAATGGGTTTCGTTGCCTTTCGGTAATCGGAAGTCACCCGATATATCCCACAAATGCGACATTAATAGACAAATGAGCATTCATAACAATTGAGAATGAATAAGATACTTAGTACATGTTTCAAAACTGTCGGCAACAGCTAAAATTTCAGCTATCTGATGGGAAAACGCAAAATTATTTTTGACTTTCAGCCTAGCTTTTGCACATCTCTCTTGTCAGAAATCAGCATTGTGAGGGGCCCATATTTTGTAGCTAATTTCATCAGTAATACATGTGGTGAAACTAATAGCAAATAATTTAGTTAAAGACAAAGGACCGATAAAAGCCGTTTTGACCACGAGGGGCCGGAAGTCATGACCGCTATAGTTCCAGCACTTCCGGTCACAGTGACCTTTGACCCCGGGTCGTATTCCTACGCAGTGATGCGGTCACTTCCGCCGCGGTGATAAGATCACGGGTCTACCGCCGTCTCCATCAATTGACCTTTGACCGTAGTGGCCAATCCTAATACGTCACTTCAGTTTTAATTGACCTGTGCACATTAATACATGTCAATAGTGTGTGCCCTATGTAGCGACAGAGGGGAATTCCCATGACACTTTCGGGGTTCGAAACTGCAGTGCCGGCATCGGCGGCTGGTACATTTAGTCATCTCGGCCAGATCAATCACATTATATCATTATATGGAAATAGCATTATAAATAAAAGGTCTGGTTTCCGATACTATCTCCAGCACCATGTCCAGCATAATAGCAAGTGGGGAAATCCCATGGGGTGAAATACCTAGAAAAGACGAACAGTCTATGAACGCATGAAATATTTTCTTGCGAAAAAAACTATTGGATGTGGGTATCTTATCAATTTGGCTGACGCTGTAGTGTACGATAGGAGGGCTCTGGGGGCTGTTAGTTGACTTGCGCTGAAAAATCACGATGCGCATGCCCATTCGTCAAGTCAGGCCTGAGGTGGAAGTTTTGGGGTATATGTGAGCCATCCCTGTTCAAATGGGTCGTGCAGGGTTTCATTTTGAAGCGCTCGTGGTGTAGGGTCTGTCATAGTATTACAGTATAAAGTTAGACACTGAAGATAGTTCTAGAATTGTGGAACTGAGGTGGACTTGTTAACCTTCTGTTCTGTGGTTATGATCTGGAATTTTCTCGTAATCGTGACCGATTTATCGTGAGTGAATTATGTGTCATCCGTCTCGTGTTTTCTCGAAGATTCTATATTGCAAATGGCCGCTGTACGAAACATCTGTATTAAACAGCGCCATCTACACATTCATCAACAGACCCCGTATGATACTGTTAGTTATACTTGAGCGCCATCTGCACATATAAACTGTCAAATAGTTGTTTACTATGGACGTTTCTGGAATGAGAAAGCACTTGTTTATCTGGGTTAAATCTTACGTCATTGTTGTACCGATGGAAGTTTCTTGATCTGATAGAATAATCGCGAATTCCCCGTAGGATATAAATACCGTCTCGTTCGCTCACTCGAAGGAGAATTTAAGAACTGGCTTTGATTGATTTACTTTGCCCGTAATTACTGACTGGAGGTTTCAAACAGACTTACGTGGGTGCATCATCATTATTATTATTGACTAACATTTGCCTGAGATAACTGACTGCTGGATTATATATTCCTGTTCGACCGCTGTTTTATCTACGTGATTGAACTGACGAAAACTGGACAACAGCTGAGCGATATTGGACTACAGAAATACAGGAACGCGATTTCGGCACAGACTGTATAGAGATTAGCACGTTGTTACGGACTCTGAGAGATATACCGGTATAACATTGAACAGTAAGATTTTATTTGACATTTGTTTGCTGTATTGACCTAACTCAATTTGTATATGATTTTAGTATTGTAAATAAATAGTTGATTATTGATTCTCGACTTCACAAATCTTTGTGTTGCGTTTTTCTATTATCGTTTAGACGTAACAGAAATTGGGGGCCTACCCGCGAGCTTTGTTTACATTCCAGCTTTGCAACATAGTTCTAAAATTCATGCATTTTCTGAATTTGTGAAGTCGAGGAGTAGTATATTATCAGTATGTCATTTGACCCAGCTCAATTTGCTTCAAAGCCTGGTCAGGAGGAATTTGACGACCTACGCAAAGAGCATTTGTTCGCGCTGTGTAAATTCCTACAAATTAAAGTTAAAACATCTTGGAGAAAGTAAGAAATTAAGAAACGCATTATTAAACATTTTGTTAGCAAACAACTTTGGGATGAAAGTGATTTTGATTTAACTGAGGAAACAGCTGATGATCTGGAAATAAGGAAATTAGAATTGCAAAATCAGCTGGAATTAAAGAAATTAGAATTAGTAAAGGACAGAGAATTAGAGAGAGAAAGGGAAGAAAGACAGTTTCAGTTAGAGAAAAGTTAAAAAAAGAGGAAAGAGAAAGAAAGACAGTTTCAGTTAGAAATGAAGCATATGGAATTACAGTCGCAAACGAATCCTCCTGTACATACACCTGTACAATCACAATCAAAATTGGATGCGGCTCGTCAAATACGTCTCGTCCCACCATTTCAGGAAAAAGAAGTTGATAAATATTTTCTGCATTTTGAGAAAATTGCTGAGAATTTAAACTGGCCGAAAGAAAATTGGAGTTTACTTCTTGAAAGTGTTTTGATCGGAAAGGTAAGGGACATTTACACTCAATTGACGGTAGAGCAAGCATCAAATTATGATATGGTGAAGGATTTAATCCTCAAAGGTTATGTATTAGTTCCTGAAGCCTATAGACAAAAGTTTCGTAGTTGTGAAAAAGAAAACTCTCAGACTCCTGTAGAATTTGCTCGTTCAAAGAACAGTTATTTGATAGGTGGTGTGCTTCGGTTAAAATTGACAACAACGTTGAAAACCTCAGACAGCATATGCTAGTAGACGAATTTAAAAGGTGTATCCATGGTGATATTATAACATTTCTTGATGAAAAGAATGCCAACACTTTAGACGAAGCAGCCCGATTTGCTGATGAATACGCGCTGACACACAAATTATCATTTGTCAATGCTCTTAAGCCCAGTTCATTCCAGTCTAACATTTCAGGTAACAAATCCAGTTCTTTCTCAAGGCCTAAAACGTTTAACCCCAGTTACAAAGGTCAAAGTTCAAACACAAAGTCTCAGTCACCCACTTTTAACAGTCAAAATAAGTCTCCCGTTTGCAGCTACTGTAAAACGGACGGCCATTTGATGGCGAATTGTTTTAAATTGAAAAGAAGACAAGATCAAGCCTTTCAAAAGCCTAGTGGTTTCCTCACTTCAAGAACTGTACCCAGGCAGGTTAGTGACGTTCATAGTGTATATGACGTTAAGATGGCCAAGGACACTGTTCCTATTAGTTCTATCGAGGATAAGGTTGACAGTTTTTCAAATCCTGTTATGGAGATTTTTGAACCATTTATCCACAATGGTTTTGTATCACTTTCGAGTGATTTTTCTAATGCTACTCCTGTTAAGATTTTGCGAGATACGGGCGCGTCCCAGTCGCTTTTGTTGGCAGATATTTTGCCGTTTTCTGATTCTTCATCTGCAGGCAGTAATGTCCTGATTAAAGGGGTAGATTCTGTAAATTATACACCCGTTTCGCTCCATAACATTCATTTGTCTTCCGACTTGATTTCTGTACCTCTTACGGTGGGTATTAAAGGTAGTTACCGTTTGAGGGTGTTCAATTACTTCTTGGCAATGATCTTGCGGGAGATAAGGTCGGGGTTAACCCGATTGTAACTGACAAGCCTTGTTCGGATGAGGTACATGATTCAGTTGAAGACGAAATTCAAATATTGTATCCTGCTTGTGCAGTTACTAGAGCCATGAGTAAATTGGCTGAAGAGTCTGAAAAGTTTCTTAAAGATGACGTCATCGATGACGTTTGTTTGGCCGACACCTTTGTGTGTTTAAATGATGAGCCTGATAAGCCACATTTGGATAGCAAATTGGAATGTTCTAATGACAAAATTTCAAAATCACAGCTGGTTTATGAACAGCATAGTGACAAGGACATTTCCAAGTTATTTGACAAGACAGTAGATGGGTGTGATGTAGCTCACGAGCCTGTGTGTTACTTTTGCAAGAATGGTGTTCTTATGCGGAAATGGCGACCGCCAGATGTGAGTGGGCAGTTAAGCATCAGATTGTTGTACCAAATTCATATCGTTTAGATATCCTCAGACTAGCCCATGAAACACCTCTTTCAGGTCATTTAGTTATTAACAAAACATACTACAAAATTCTAAATCATTTCTATTGGCCAAATTTGAAGAAAAATGTTGCGGAATTTTGTAGGTCATGCCACACATGTCAAATGGTAGGAAAACCTAACCAAACCATACCAAATTACAAGCGTCTAGTCCGTCATTCATAATCCAGCCGTCGTCCATTAGCGAATATCTGCGTCCATAATCCAAAGACCTATTTCATATTCCATATAACAGTATTAGCACCAAATTCAAAAGGACAATCATAGTATACATAAACATAAGCTTGTTTCCTGCAAGAGAGAAGCGGTCAACAGTTTTCAATGATGCCAGCAAAACTGGCCAGCCCTCTACAACCAATCCCTGCATTTGGGGAAGCCTTTAGTAGGGTGATTATAAATTGTGTTGGTCCATTACCAAAAGCAAAGTCAGGCAATCAATACATGTTAACAATCATGTGTGCTTCAACCAGGTTCCCTGAGGCCATTCCTTTACGGAATATTAAGGCTAAAACTATTGTTAAGGCCTTAGTTAAGTTTTTCACACTTGTCGGCCTACCACCCAGAAAGCCAAGGCGCATTAGAAAGATTCCAACAAACATTAAAGAACATGATTAGGACTTATTGTTTTGACGCTGAAAAAGACTGGGATGAAGGCATACATTTGTTATTGTTTGCTGTTAGAGAGTCTGTCCAAGAGTCTTTAGGCTTCAGTCCATTTGAATTAGTCTTTGGTCATACAGTTAGAGGATCCCTTAAACTGCTGAAGAAAAAGTTCCTAGACAGTGATCCAATATGTGTCGGACTTTCGCACCAGGTTGACCAAAGCACGTGATTTGAACCAAGTAATAGTAACTGGAGTTCACCTTGTATCCTCGTTCCAAAGCCGGATGGTAGTTACAGGATGTGTACTGACTACAGAAAGGTGAACACATTGACCAAAACAGACACATTCCCTATTCCACGCATTGACGATTGCATTGACAAAGTGGGAAGTGCCAAGTTCGTGTTAAAGTTTGATCTTCTGAAAGGATTTTGGCATGTTCCACAGACAGATCGTGCGAAGGAGATATCAGCATTCGTCACTCTGGAGGGTCTGTTCCAGTACAAAGTTATGCCATTTGAAATGAAAAATTCTCCAGCCACGTTCCAGCGTCTCATCAACCGTGTTACTTCCGGTTTGGAAGGATGTGAGACTTACATTGATGACGTTATTGTCTACAGCGATACATGGGAAGATTATCTACTGAGAATTCGCGCACTGTTCAATCGGCTGAGTGACGCCAAGCTGACAGTCAACCTTGGAAAAAGTGAATTTGGACATGCACGTGTGACATTCTTGGGTCATGTTGTAGGCCAGGGTCAGGTAAAGCCTGTGGATGCTAAGATCAGTGCTATCTCGCTATTTCCAAGACCAACATGTAAGAGACAACTGAGGCGTTTCTTGGGTATGGCTGGTTACTACAGGAAATTTTGTTCAAATTTTTCAGATATTACTGAACCTTTAACTCGGCTCTTAAGAAAGATGAATGTGAATCAGTTTTTGAAAAACTGAAAGCCATACTCAAGAGCGCACCAGTTCTCGCAGCATCAGATTTTGGTTCACCTTTTAAACTGGCTGCATATGCTAGTGATGTTGCTGCTGGTGCCGTTTTGTTACAAGAAGGTATAGATGGTGTAGACCACCCAATATGTTATTTTTCACGTAAATTTGACAAACATCAGAGAATTTATTCTACAATTGAGAAAGAATGTTTGGCAATGATATTGGCTTTGCAACATTTTGATTTTTATGTTACTTCTTCATCGTTGCCAATTACTGTATTCAGTGATCACAATCCACTTGTTTTCATAAGTAAGATGAAAAACAAAAATCAAAGATTGTTGAGATGGAGTTTTGTATTACAAGAATACAATATTGAAATCAAACATATTAAGGGTAAGGACAATTTGGTCGCTGATTGTTTGTCTCGCATATAATGTACATATGTTTGTCAATATTTTTGTTGTTGTAATATAGATTTGGTTTTGTAATAATGTTTTGAATTGTCAAGAAAATTCCAAGTGTCATAGTATTGTAGTATAAAGTTAGACACTGAAGATAGTTCTAGAATTGTGGAACTGAGGTGGATTTGTTAACCTTCTGTTCTGTGGTTATGATCGTGACCGATTTATCGTGAGTGAATTATGTGTCATCCGTCTCGTGTTTTCTCGAAGATTCTATATTGCAGATGGCCGCTGTACTAACGATCTGTATTGAACAGCGCCATCTACACATCTTTGATTGATTTACTTTGCCCGTAATTACTGACTGGAGGTTTCAAACAGACTTACGTGGGTGCATCATCATCATTATTATTATTGACTGACATTTGCCTGAGATAACTGACTGCTGGATTATATATTCCTGTTCGAGCGCTGTTTTATCTACGTGATTGAACTGACGAAAACTGGACAACAACTGAGCGATATTGGACTACAGAAATACAGGAACGCGATTTCGGCACAGACTGTATAGAGATTAGCACGTTGTTACGGATTCTGAGAGATATACCGGTATAACATTGAACAGTAAGATTTTATTTGACATTTATTTGCTGTATTGACCTAACTCAATTTGTATATGATTTTAATATTGTAAATAAATAGTTGAGTATTGATTCGTTTTGCGTTTTTCTATTATCGATTAGACGTAACAATAGGATGTGAAAACACTAAAGTTACTTAACAGTGAATGTGTACGAGTGTACATATTCACCCTGTCAGACATGTACATGTAACTGATGTGCATACACACAGCAGAATCTGGACTACTATGATCATACATCACTGATGGAAAGGAATATCATTGGCAAATTCATACACAGCTGTCTAATTCTGGCACCCTGTATATCTCCTCAATATGAGCAATGGACTTCTTTGGCGGAATCACATGTTTTGAGACGCCTATAAACTGTCCACATGGGTTTCGATTACAGTTCTGACTCAGGTAAATATCCGCGTCTGGATATTCCAGAAGGAACTGCGTACGGCGGGTACATGTCTCGCCTGGTAGCAATTGTTATATCCTGTACTGAGGCGATTTTAAAGAACGCCACAGATTAGGCCTATAACTGCATGAACTTGCCAAAGAAGGCTATACCACCAAACGCCTCCATTCAACGTTTCTCAAATTGGATTTACCTCTATTATACGTGCACTATGACGATTGTTGAACTCCAAAGACCACAGGGGCTCCTAAACGTAGAAAAATAACCAAGCTATTTGGGAGGGGACGGAGGGGGAGGGGGAGTGAAGAAGTACATAAATGGAGAAGGAGGGACATCCAAGTCAACGCTCTCGTCGCACCCCGTTCCGAAGACTTCGCGATGAACCTGACACTTCGTGCTAACGTACGGTATGTGTCCGGAACTCCGAATGGATCAGAAATCGACAAGGACGCGTTACGTCAGTTGTTAGCATAATTCCACGATCAATGAGAAATTGGCTGTCCAAACGGTCGTCATATTCTATTTCAAAGTTTCAAAGCAATGCCAGTCTTAGCACCGTAAACAAGTACGCCTGGACTTGGGGGCATACTGTTGATTCGGGCTAACAGTGTATTCCCAGCCCGGACGTACTTGTTTATTCTAGGCCGGTGTATGTGACGAATCACCTGGGTCGAATGGTATAATAAATGGCACCGAATTACGGGTCAGCTTGGTATTAAGACCATTTATTTTTTTAGGCTTTTTTTTAGAGTTTAAACAACTAGATAATATTTTGCATTGAAACTCTGTTAGAGATATTTGCTACTCAGCGAGCAGATGGAACCAGTCCACTATTAGTTCCGTTACTTGTTATGTATTAGCGTTAAAAATCGGCGAAAATCCAGAAAATTCACAACGCATAAATCCATTTGGCATGTCAATATTTACCTTGTGGGACATTACCAGTGGAAGTCTTGACAGATGTTGACCATGGAAATTTCAAATTCCCGCCACTGACAGCTGATTGGTGCTACAGAATGTCATTCAATTTGTAAACAGGGAGCCTTCTCACCCTTCACTGATCATGTCTCCATCCACCATGCTTTTCCCAAAGTGGCCCAAATCAACACCAGGAAGTACAGTTTTAAGCCTCATCTGCAAGTTGAAATATCAGATGTATCAGAAATGCTGAAAAATCGCAGCTCATAAAACCCATAAAGATCTGCTCTCAAATTTTTAAACAATGTAGGTCGTGGGTACTGACCCGGAAGTGATTAATTGTAGACTGATGCCTGTCAGGGATGGAGCCATTGTTAAAATAAAGAATGCTCTCATCAGAACAAACCATATCCATCCCCAAACTATCTTGAGAAGTCAAAGAAAAAAACTATGCACAGATAGAGATGTTACAGCGTATATACCAAGGGTACCCCTTTATAATTTCCCCTCAGTTTGCCCCATATGACTTAAGACTGAGGTACAAGTAAAAAGTACAATATCTCACTAACCCGTACATATTTTTCCATCTGGTAAAAAGCACCAACTCGACAATCCTTCTGCCTATAAAAAAAAGTATAAAGCATTAACTAGATATGTTGAACACTATTTTTTTATTATTTTAATTCATTTTTTATTAAATTTTTCAAATTAAAATTTAAAAATAAAGAAAAATTAAATTCAAAACGTGACAAAACATAATTTGGTTACAAGCTGCTCATGTAGACTACATTTGGTAAAAATTTCCTTCATGGCAGTGGTTAACTTCCACATGTAATCAGTGAGTCATCCCAGTAGTCTATCAAATGTGATTAAAATTTGATGTTGATACAAAGATCAAATACCTGTTTAATCATGTAATAAGTGACAGCAATATACACAAATGTGTACACAACACATGCCAAAATATAACACAGAGGTGTTTATGGTATACACAACTCCCATATAGAGAATATATGTCA
Organism: Hanleya hanleyi; assembly: GCA_036873755.1. Classification (NCBI taxonomy): domain Eukaryota; kingdom Metazoa; phylum Mollusca; class Polyplacophora; order Lepidopleurida; family Hanleyidae; genus Hanleya; species Hanleya hanleyi. The sequence goes on from JAVTVY010049546.1 coordinate 62,251, forward strand.
GTTCAATTGGATGGATCTACATCTCATCAAGATCATGCTGGCAGTAATTAGAAAGATGCACATATTACTTGTAAACAGTTATTATTACTGAGAAAACTCCTAAATAACATTGAGGAATATATTCTGTGTCAGATTTCAAGCCCATGAGTGCAATGTCTGCAAACAGGCAACACTTGTCAAAACAGAAGATAGAAGAAAAAAGGAATAAAATTCAATGACAACATATCTGATGGTCATTTGCTGATCTCTACTACATTAACAACCATGAAAGATGAGGACAGCTGGAAGTTGCCTCACTTAAACTGTTAACTGTTTGGTGAAACATTAAAGTGGCAACTTACAGAGAGTTTGGGTGGGTGAGGTGGGGGGGGGGGAGAGGGGGCTTGCTAATATTTGATGCCTGTAATCCATGTTCATTGCTACTCACAAGATCTCTGATATGAATAGGAAAGAAAATTACAAACTTATAATCCTGGAGATAGTGGAAATGGAATGAAGAGAAAGTATTTGCTATGATGCAAATGGGACTGACAATAGACACACAAAAATGTGAAACCATCAACAGTCAGATTAATTGTTGACTCAGTGAATCAGATTTTATTTATCTCATTAAAGTTACAAATGCAAAGGCATTTTGGAAATTCTTTATGTGTGGAACAAACATATGAGTTTTTACAGGTGATATGATTATTATTAATTTCATGTGGTTTTAGACTGATATAAAGTGAATTTATGCATAAATGATTGAAGCATTGAAGATTTGAACTGAGGTCTAGATTTTGAAAAAAGCATGTAATTGTATCTTTGTGAATCTCCTTTCTTCCATTTACATTTTATTGTATCTTGAAAGTTAATGTGCTCATAATTACCAGCTGTGTTAAGTGAACCTCGTCATATTTGGCATTGACTATTTGGCCCCAGTACTGACAATTCAGTCATTTTTTGCCTATATTTGCTCTAAAAGGTCCCAGTTTTGTCGCAGAAATGGCATAGCAACACAAGAGATGTTACCCAGCATTATCAGTATGATGTTTATTTCAACCACATTTAGCAAGATAAAAAATAATTTTAATAATTAAAAAATTGATTAAAATTAATTAAAAAAATATTTTATTTTATTAATAATTTAATAACATAAATTTGAAACAACCCTAATATTTGTACGTTGTTCGTGATTCAGCCTGGAAAAAAATTGAGCGGATCAAGTCAAAACTGTAGCCGCAGTGACGATTTAAATTTCTCTGGTCAAATGTGAAAATGTCAGGTACCAGTCCACTATTAATTCCGTTACTTGTTATGTATTAGCGTTAGAAATCGGCGAAAATCCAGAAAATTCACAACGCATAAATCCATCTGGCATGTCAATATTTACCTTGTGGGACATTACCAGGGAAAGTCTTGACAGATGTTGACCATGGACATTTCAAATTCCCGCCACTGACAGCTGATTGGTGCTACAGAATGTCATTCAATTTGTAAACAGGGAGCCTTCTCCCCCTTCACTGATCATGTCTCCATCCACCATGCTTTTCCCAAAGTGGCCCAAATCAACACCAGGAAGTACACGTTCAAGCCTCATCTGCAAGTTGAAATATCAGATGTATTAGAAATGCTGAAAAAATCGAAAAATCGCAGCTCAAAAAATCCATAAAGATCTGCTCTCAAATTTCTAAACAATGTAGGTCGTGGGTACTGACCCGGAAGTGATTAATTGTAGACTGATGCCAGATTTGGTGTGCTTTTCGTGTCCAAAACCGATTTAGGTCGCGCCTGCGTCCCAGATGAAACCCCACTTTTTACATGTTTTATGCGATCCAGGAGTGAGCAACATTCCGATCATGACCTTTTTTCGAAATAGATCAATTTTGTGGGAAAACTGTAAAAAGTTTTTATCTAAATTGACATTGTGTATATTATTCAGACATTACTTAGTCCATTGACCAAATTTCTAACAAATTTGAGAAGTTTTTATGGGAGAAATATTGGTCTACTTTAGGCAACTCAACAGCATCTTTGAGTAATGGTAAATACATGCATTTGTATTGTATTGGTAGAGAGTGGCATTTGTTTCAGAGACTCTTATTTCAGAATGATGGTTCAAATCAACAACGAGAATGACATAATTGTAGAGGAGAATTGGCGTGATTAATAAAAAGTTTGTATAGATATTTTTCTTTTATTTATAGGACTTAAATTTGAAATCCCCCGACAGAATCTTATAAATTTTCTTTCAATTCATTTTATTAGAAAAACAATATCTCAGGCTGAATTTTACAAAAAAAATGTCTGTAGTTATCTCTTCAAACCAGTAAAATTGTGTTCATTTCCGTTAACCTTGTGCATGCAAGGAAGCGAAAGGGCCATAAAGTAAGACGGCCATAATGGAAAACGGCCACAATAGCAAGCTGACTTGTACACTTATCTTGTTATGCTATTAAGTTATATGCATATTTATTCCCAGGAAACCACGATCACATTCTGTTGACGTTGAAGATTATGAAAATTAGTTGGTGGTCAATAGCCAACGTTGACAAAATTTTATATTTAGGCCCATTCGGATAACATTATTTAAAGGGAAGTAACTCTCTCAGGCATACTTCCTTATCCGTTGCGGGTACGAAATTTCATTACCATGTAAAGTTTACCTCGCGATTTCAGTCGAGTGCACGAAAACTTGTCTGATTCGTACCGGTAAGAACAAAGTCGAAGCACAGGAAAACAAACAGCATTTTGGGAATATAGCACGAAAGGGTTAACCGCCTCCTAAGCTTGTCAGGGACAAGAGAGGCGAGCAATGATAGGAACAAACATTGGGTCGACATTGGTACAAAATATGGCCAGCATTCGATCAGTTTAATTTCAGATCATTCAGGTGTCATGGTTATAAATGTATATTAAACACTGAATGCTAACATTTACACCAGAGAGCAAAGAAAAAAAGGGGTGGGGAGGGGGAGAAGGTGAAAATCCCAATTTCAAACGTCAGTCGACGTTGTTTTACCTCACTTTTGACTCTGGGCGTTAACATAAACATTCGGGTACCTTTTCTGTAGGAAATTAATTCTAACTACCATTTTAGAGTGTTTAGTGTGACAGAACTCCTACGAATGAAATATTTTTCATATTTGTTTTTCTGTAATACCTATAGCGCATTCAATGTGAGACGAAATGGACCAGACTCCAATAAAAACAGAGCTTGTAGCTCAGACGACAGATCCGGTAGTTGGACCGGAGCTGACAAATGTGCCACAACATGTCATTTGTAAAGTAGAAGGCCAGACGGACAGTCCAGACCTCTGTATCAAAATCCCAACAAATGGACGAGTAACAGGAATAAAGGAAGAACCAGTTGATTACACCGATTTCACCGACTCGGATATGGAATTCAACATAATCAAAACTGAGGCAGTTGGACTTGTAAGTCGCATGATATACCGGGGTCATTCTCACGGAAAGGCGCAATTCGTGTCACTCGACCCAAATTTTCTTCTAACTAGTCTTATGTCTGAAAAAATTCAGATTGTTCGTAGTATTCATTTAGCAGAGTACGAATAACTTATTGCAAGCACTGTCCCGATTGATTTTCACCAGAACCCTCAATTTACGGTAAAATAGACCTGTAACTGGCTGTAGTGACCTACTTGATACCACGATAAAGTTGCCAGAAATTCTTTTGTTCTACATTATTCTACCTTTCTGGCAACCAGCTGCATCTGTTCTTTCAATATTTGAATATATTGTTTAAAAGGGCAGATTATCTTGTGAAAATGGCATGGGCAAAGGTCTGTAACTGGTTTTCGGGTCATTGGTGTTACTGTAACTGAAATCGGAGCCAAAAAGCGAACGCTTAAATTAGAAACAAAATTTTGCCACCAGGCGGCTTCTTTTCCAAGCGCGGGTAAACTTGAGATTCCATAAGAAGTGTTTTATGAAACTATTTTCAGTATTTCGGTCATTTCTAGCTCCAAATTTTCAGCGTACGTTTATAACCGGTCACTGGTGTTACGTGTCAGGATCAACATGTAGTGGCTCCCGAGTAAAAATATTAACTGGTAATAAAGAAATGTGTGTATGAATTACAAAATCATTGTTCTTGGACCGTCACGACAATATACGAGGGAGCAACAATTAATTCCTTCCAAAATGTCAGTGGTGTTACCTGTCAGTGGTGTTACTATTTTTAGGGTAACACCATTGACAAAAATGATGATCTTGCTCCAAATTTCAGTACAACTTGAATTTACCTTTCTTCCAAATAATACTAAGTTAAGGAGTCTTGTCATATACGTGTTTTGCCCCTAGATCGCTTTCACTCACGGCTGTATTTTTGCCTCTATGAACAAATTGGTCACTGTTGTTACACGAGGTCAGTGGTGTTACTCGAGGTCACTGGTGTTACCGGGTTGTCATTGGTGTTACATTTCAGTTAGATAACTATTTGAAGAAGAAGAAGCAGTTTTATCAGAAGGCTTTTCATATACCTGTTTTGCCCCTAAATATTCTTCACTTGCAACTGCATTTTTGCGTCTATGAACAAATTAATCAGTGGTACGTGTTGCACGAGGTCAGTGGTGTTACCGGATTGTCAGTGGTGTTACGGATGCAAGAATGGTCTAGAAATTCAGAAACACTTGTTTAAATTGTCCCATATTTTGAAAAAGAAACAAACTCGATTAGTTTAAAGTCCGCATCAAGAATAAATAGGTTTTATTATACAGAATCTACATGAATGGTTGATACATGCGGTCCAATTGGCTGATTTTGGTGAGCCAAGTGGCATACTTGGAAACTTGTTTTCCTAACTTCAATATTTTTTCATCATTAGTCATAGTTACATGCAATCTATTGCCTAGCATGTGTGTATCTTTCTATTTCTGTTCTCTTAGTGCCCAATATACTGATCATTCGTGTGTAACACCACTGACATGATTGAAGACAACTCCACCGTTAAGTGTTCCGAAAAGTTTATTATTCGGAATGTCTGCGTTTATTGTACGCGTTATAAAGAGTTTTGTCAAAGGAGACTCTGTTGAAATCAGATTTTGTAGTCATTGGTGATGTTGATTTTGAGATATTTCCCCAAGTGAAAATGTGCCTTTCCGTGAGAATGACCCACCGACAATACCCAAGTATGGAGATGGTGGAAACCGTGGAATTCTTCATATATGAAGTGACAAATAGCTTTCTCTCGTGATCCATGGTAGGGCCAGACTGCTCTGTTCATAATTGTTCCACAAGTACGCTAACTTGAGTTGATACACAAAGAGAAATGCACATTCTGCAGCAGAATTGAAACAATAAAACAGAATCATACATTGTGATATCTCTGACTGACATCCTGGCCCTACCAAAATCTGTGTATGGACTAAAGTAATCCCCACACGCAGAAGAGTTCCAATTTCCTCGACCATGCACTTTGACACAAAACATGCGCATTGATTCAACTACACTGCACTTGGATATAGGGGAAACAATTGAGTCAAACAGGCGTGATACATTCTCTGTGGTGTTGATGAGGGGAGGGGGGGAGGCAGTCAGTTAAAGGACTATCTGCGATGGGTTTCCGTACTATGGAGCGGGGACGGGGTGCACCAGGAAACTACTTTTTTCCCGTATCAATACATGCACTTTTGAGTATTGTACAGTAAAACATATAGCTGGTTATCTGGAAAAGAAAATTTCGTCAGAAATTATCCATACTGCACATGTCAATGTTGAGAGATTGAGTAAGATTTTACGTCGTTTTCAACATTTGTTTTCAGTCGTATCACGACGGTGCCTACATGTGCGGGGGGGGGGGGGGGAGAGCAAGTTTCAGGAAAATCACCTTTCATCCGAAAGAAAAATAACACAGGAAAGTTTAATCTATTGCAAGAAATAACATATCCAAATGAATTTAGTTCAGCAAGAGTTCTTGCTCAATTTTAAAACAAATTGTGCATATTCATCTCCAAAGCGAAGAAGACTCATATACATGTATGTCCACATTTGCATCTCATTAACATTATTTCGGACAAAATTTTATTGTGCATAAGCAACTACATTATTTAATATACAACATTGAACAGTTGATGTTTTGGTACAAATAAAAAACATATATAATATACAACATTTAAATGTTGATGTATTGATACAGAAATAAAACTGTAGCTTCCCTACAATGCAACATATTACGGACATCCAAACTGTCGCGAATTTGTCGAATCTTGCATTTATTATCTGCACAATCGGATCCATAATGGATATTTGCATTTTGCTGAGTTGTTACCTCAGCCATTGTAATTCAATATATCATAAGACATATTCATATTTTCAGGACATGATGCAAAATTCAGTGCTCGAAGATGTAGAGGGAGAGACGTCACGGGACAGACCTCATCCTGTAACCATGTATAAATCCATCATCGAGTCACGCCAGGAGGGTGGGATAAACGAAGACTGTACGGAGTCTGGCAAATTAGTAGTGAATGGCGAACATACGTCCTCGCCTACGGACATCCATGCTCGTTGAGCGTAAAGAAGCAGTTTGTCCATAGACCTCATAAATGTCCATACTGTTCTTTTGCCGCTGCAGGGAAATCCATTCTGAATAGACACATACGGAGTCATACTGGCGAGAAACCATACAAGTGCTCGATTTGTCCATATAGAACTGCTTGTAAAGGGAATCTGAAGTGTCATCAAATAACCCACACTGGTGAGAAACCATACAGATGTTCACTTTGCCCATATAGCTCTGGTGTAAAATCAAATCTTAAGACTCAATGGGCAAATCATCACTCGCTTTACTCATACAGCCCTACACTGAAAGGGAAGCTGAAGTGTTACCAAACAACTCACACTGATGATAAACCATACAGATGTTCGCTTCACCCCTACAGCCCCGCACTGAAGGGGAAGTTGAAGTGTCACCAAACAAGTCACACTGATGATAAACCATACAAATGTTCGCTTTGCCCATATAGCACTGCTGTGAAAGGAAGCTTGAAGAGTCATTATATAACCCACACCGATGAAAGGCCATACAGATGCTCTCTTTGTCCATATACCACTGCTAGAAAAGCACACCTTAAGAATCATCAACTGATCCACTCTCACGGGAAGCCATATAAATGTTTACATTGTCCATACGGCACTGACGTGAAGGATAGCTTAACCAGTCATATGTTATCTCACTCTGGTGAGAAACCATATAAATGCTCATTTTGCGCATTTTGTACGTCCGTGAAAAGGTACCTACGGAGCCATGAAAAGACACACACACGTGAAGTAGCATTATACAAGTGCTTGCTGTGTCCATATAGGACCAGTCAGAAAGAGAATTTAACCATCCACGAGAAGGATGATCATTCGAATGCTCAAATTTTTCATGTGGGACTGCCAGATAAAAACGAGATAAACAATGGTTAAAAAACAACAGACCGAATTGTGACATGAAAGGAGAAAAGGCCTGATCAGCCCCTATACACATTCTTCATCAGCAACTTTGACTGTACCCCTAAATTCCACTCGACAGTGGAGTAAGAGATGGTTTAAACAATATTTTATTTCAGTAATGGATCGACGAACAGGACAAGCCTATACTAGCACATGTCCAGATGACAATGGATGAATTTACATATAAATACAAACAAGATGGCGGCTGGTAAATGGAACTAAAACAGTTGTGGCCATAAAGAAAGGAGTAAGAGATGTCAGGCATCACCCAACTAAGCTCCATGTACTAGTATTCGAACTATTATAGACTCACTGTTGTTAAAAGATTATCGTATTGACTTTTTTTGTGCTAAAAATCATGTTATTTTGCATTATAAATTCACCACATGTACATTTCTATGCAGAACATCATTTTGTGCCATTCATGAGGTCGCGTTTATCGGGCGGTGTCGGTCACATTTAACTTAGTTACTCCCTATGGCGATTGAGCTCCTCCGACCAACTCGGTAAGTTGGTGTAACGCACATGGCACAATGGAAGATGGTGCCTGTGTACGAGGTGGATATGACCTGTTCAGTCGTTACAGATCTATACGAAATACCAAAGTCTTCCAGCAGGTATACATGTATTCTACTTTTCTCATATCATTAGGTCTCAGTCAAGGCGACATGGGATGGCGCGTGATTCTGAAGAACATACTCGCTTGCACAGCACTCTTATCGAGATCTGACAGACCGATGCGCACAACCTCTCATCTGAACTGCGGAACACGGCCCGATGATTCTGACGAAGAACAACACATCGATCGTCAAAGCTGCCTTACACAAGCCTGATAATTTCGACGGACAACCACACGTCGATGATCAAAATTGCCCAACACGAGACTGAAAAGTATAACGGAGAACACCACATCGATCGCCAAAGCTGCCTAATACGACCCGATGATTCCGACGGAGAACCAAACATCGATCGCCAAAACTACCGAACACTGACTCGATAATTCTGACGGAGAAAGACACGTCGATCATCAAAATTGCCTAACACGGGACTGCAAATTATGACGGAGAACACTACACATCGGTCGTCAAAACTGCCTAACAATGACCCGATAATTCTGACGGAGAAAGACACATCGTTCGTTAAAACTTTCCAACACGGGCTCGTTAATTTTTTCTATTAACCATTATTCCGTTAGTAATTATTGCTGATTATGTAGCCCAAAAATGTATTTAGTTAGCTAATTTGGACATCTTTGTGTGTCATCCATTGAGATATTTCCAGTGGTACTCTCTTTAATAGTTAGGGGCACATTTCATTCTTTTGAGGCAATGGGAAGTATTCTCAGTAGATTGAAAAAGAACAGAAAGAAACCATTATACATTAAAACATTAAGTCTAATTCAGTCCTAATAAATCGCAGTTTCATTCTAAAAGATAGATTCTCAATCGGAAAAGATTGGTCGCAAGGTGTAGACGCCCCCTACCATGATAGTATCCATCTGAATTCCAGCATCCCCCGTAATGCACATGTGTACGCTCCGTACCACACCTACATGAAGAGGTGCTCTGTGCAACTCGTAATATTACGGTCCTTTTGAGATAAGTCACTGAACGGACGTTCATTTCAGTCTAAACCAGCTCAGTCGTAATCTACATCACTCACTCCTTCAATATGACGACCTGAATAACCAGCTTAACCACGGATGGCCCGCCTATCGTCCAATACCTGCACATGCGCACGATGACGTTGTAGCTAGCATTTTGAAGGCAATAGTGCATTTTGCGATTTCTTTGAACTTTTTATTATTCACCAAATAATAATACAAATATAATACGTAATTAATTAAAATAGACTGGCGGGAATAAAACCCCGCTGGGCTTGTTCTATCCCATGTAAATATGTGTTTACGATGGCGACAGGTATATTGATGGCGAAAACTAGGCCAAAAACTAGAGGGCAGTAAGTGAATCGGACTAAGAGGAAATGGGTTAGCTATGGAGAAGAGGTTTCTGTCATCGAGATTAAAAAGTGAAGAGGATGTAATAACTTTAAGCGCTTGGGAGAGTTTGTTCCATTCTCGCGGTCGTGTGAATTTAACGGTACAGAATGAAAGGTTCGAACCGGCCTATGTAAGTTTGATATCTTGCCATTACGCTTTCGTGACTACTTTACTAGACTTGGAGCTGTCCATCGCTATCGGACAAGTAATCAGCATACTGAGTTGTACATGAATTTATGCACCGAAGACAGACTAACGTAGAGGTTTAGTTTAAGCAGCGGTAATATGTAAAGTGCAAGAAAGAGAGGGTTATGTTCTCGTTTATCAGATAAAGTGATGACTCGGATGATGACTAGAGATACCCCAGATGATGTTACAATAGGATAGGTAAGGATATATTATGGAAATATAGCCGCGAGCGGCAATGCAGGGGGCCAAGATACAGTCCTGTCTTGGCCTCCTTTAAAAAACGCTTTTTCTTGGTCAGCAGCACGTGGGAAACACGATTCTGGCCTTTGTTTGCGCCCCAGATGGCTCCTTCATCGAAATCGAAATGTTAGTAGGATAAAATAGGTAGAGAAATCTGTCCCTGGAGTCCACGCAACGCCTTGAATGGAGAAAGTTGAGCTTGGAAATTGGTCGCCCGGAGATTGCGCTTCGGATAGTTTGCTTTTTTGAAGTATACTTTCAGCCATGTGCTCAGACCTGCGGACATGTCACGTTCTACCATACCTCAGAAATTATTTATACGATCATGCTGTAATTTCACTGTCATCATAGCAGTTACACAAGGAGTATGCATGCTGAAGCTCAGAATAATCCGACTTGTTCTTTGTGTAATATTGAACAATAATACTTCTCAAATTATGTGATTTTCGGCATTATTTGAAAATTTGACAGTTTTGATTCCTCTATAGCGGCAAAACTATTGAAGCTAGGTAAAAATGGTTGACATACTTCCGAAAGGGCTGCTGCTGGACAATATAATGCAACAAACTGCAAGGCTGTACCTTTCGTAGTTCCAGAGTTATAGCCGGTCCAATATATGTTCCGTTTTTGACAAAATTCAAGATGGCGGCCAAACCACGTGACCTAGGAGCAAAACTTTTGCATATTCTGGATCGCCATATTGCAATGCATATATGTAGTCACTTTCCCCATCCAAATCCGTTAATTGAAAATCCGATAATTCTGATTGGTCAATGGCGGCCATTTTGTTTTTCCCAGCAAATTTTCGTCAAGGATTTTCAATGACCCTCACCCATCGGTCATATGTACCAAGTTTCATGTCAATCGGTTTAGCGATTCAGGACAAGAAGATTTTCAAAGTTTTCAAAAATTTTCGGTTAAATCCAAGATGGCCGCCGAAGCTTTCGGCCAATCGGCTTCATTGGAGGATATGCATCAGTTCCCATATGGGCTAATTACCATGTGAAGTTTCAGCGACATCGGTGTATCGGTGTTGACTGTACGGATGGTACAAAATCCGGCGGAAGAAGAAGAAGAAGAAGAAGAAGAAGAATACCAATAACAATAGGTGACCATTACAAGCGTCTAGTCCGTCATTCATAATCCAGCCGTCGTCCATTAGAGAATATCCGCGTCCATAATCCAAAGACCTATTCCATTTCCATATAACAGTATTAGCACCAAATTCCAAAAGACAAAAGTATACATAAACATAGGCTTGTTTCCTGCAAGAGAGAAGCGGTCAACAATTTTCAATGATGCCGGCAAGACATCATGATGTTCCAAAATATCAAATCCGTATCGCTGATCAGTATTCTTAATCCATAATATTCGTTATAGAGTCGTCATCTAGAAATGATGTACCTCAGTCACGCTTTGATTGTGACTGTTCATATGAGCATCATGAGGATCTTCAAGTACATGGGCTCATACGGCCCCTAGCCCCGGGTTAAGCGGAATTAGACACATGTTACGAAACGTAGCCCCATAGATCTTGCACGCTACGTTCGTATTTTGCTATCAACATGCGATATGTATCGCCAAATTTGAGAAACTTTGAGTGGAGGCGCTTGGTGGAATAGCCCTGTTTTATAAGTTTCTGCAACAATGTTTTGTGACGTTGATTAAAATGGCCCCCTAATAATATAGGATATGCAGAGTTTTATTGTTAACCGAATTTTTAATATGATTAATAATCCCAATATCTGTGGCAACCTTTTTACAAGTGTAATCGGTGTGTATGGTCCAGTTCAGTTTATTATTAAAAATAACACCAAGGAATTTAAAATTGTTTACATCCACGATTTCGTGTCCAGATATACTTAGATGAACAGGGTGTCTAAAATGTTTACTATTTGAGCTAACTATCATATTTTGTTTTCTTACATTAAGTGACAGGCGGTTTGCAGAGAACCACGTATTGATTTTATTTAATTCATACGACATGGTATTAACAGCATCATTCAAATTACTAGATGAACACACAACACTAGTATCATCTGCATGCAGAATAATACGGAGCAAGTCAGTTGTATTATTTATATCATTTGCGTATAATAGTCCGAGAGCAGGTCGAAAACCCTGGAAATATAGTCCACCTAATGTTTTTTGATGGTTTCTTTATCTTTTCGACGCGCTGATCACGAAACCGGGTGATGCCACCTTGGCATCCTTGTGGAAATCGAAATATCAAAGATGGCCGCCATGAGGCATTTCCTGGTTATTATGTCGCGCTGAATTGTCGCATGGATGATCTCGATCACTGATTGTGATATATTTGACTATAAATTTGGGATAAATTCAATCAGTACATACGTCACACAACAATTTGGCAAAAACAAACAGGAATAGCAGGAAAAATTATTCAAGATGGCTGCCGTTGACCCTTTAACCCTAACTGGCCTGGGGCCGAAATTGTCCCCCCTACCAAACTTTCTGCGCTATCTCCGGAACGACAAACAATGGAGAGCTGAAACGCCTTGAATTTATAGTTTATAGTTTATTTATTGGGGTCATTTTGAGACTATTTGCATACCCCCCGAGTAGAGGATCATGAACAAATTCAAGATGGCGGGCACGTGGCGTTTTTGTCATATTTCTTCAAAAATTTTGCTTTTTCCCGATGAAAACTGGGCAATAACTATTTTATTTCATATCATATTAATATTTACTATTTTCTCCTGCAGTTTTTGCGGAGAAATTGCATAAATAAAAAACTCGGAAAATTCGACCGAAAGATGGACCAAAAAATGCCGCTTTTGAAAATGACGTCACTGTGACGTCATCAAAGCGGTCATCTTGGATTTTTTTCACATTTTCTGGTAGAGCTTAACCCAAGGGTACAGTGTGGATAGTTTCAGCACAGATGTGTGCGCATGCGTAAGATGACGTCACTTTCGATCTCCGAGTTCCAAGAGCTGCGAGCTCAGACTCCAAGAGCTCCGAGATTGAGGCACGCCCAACGCCCGTCTTAAAGCAAGAGCTCCGAGCCCAAACAGCTCCGAAAGCTTCAAGCTCTCAAATCATTCATGCGCACATACAAATGCGCCCTAACATCAGGAAAAACTGGCATGGCCACACACAGTACACACACAGTACACACACACACACACGCATGCACTCTCACACACACACACTCACAATGGACGCTCCGCCATGCCTTCCTACAAAAACCATACCAATCGTCATCCCGGACTGATGAGGGACACGTGTTAATCCCTATATGTACAGACACTACTACCACCACCCGGCGTTGAGCATGCGTCACTGGCCATTTGGACCACGGATGGCCCTTCTCCACCCCGAACACCTACCTTCACACCCGCCAGAATGGCCGCTTACGCTACCAGTCTTACTGATGACGTGAACATCCCACGAGTCGTGGTCAACACCACGAGAGTTTCAAGCTGACACCCTACACGGCCTATTAGGACTCCGAATGGTCCCACAATCACTCAAAAGACCCCCACAGCCCAGTACACCCAATATGGGTCCGTCTCGACCCCAAAACGTCCATTAAAATACCCTTTTTCTACTGCGCATGCGCAGAATGACGTCAGTTCAACCTCGCTACTGTTGAGATAAGCTGGAGGTAGTATTATATGTGGTATGAAGTACTAATAAATCTACACATCATTTCTTGAGCAAAAATATATAGCTCAATTCCATATAGCGATCAATCTAAGCGACGTACAGTGGTTATGTTGAGTAAGCTGGCGGCCATCTTGGATATTTTGATTTCCCCAAGGGTGCCATGCTGGCATCATCTGGATTCTGAATCTGCACACTCAGGTGATATATAATCCGTCAAAAGATAGTGCCACGGCACTGTAGCTCATCTGTCTGTGACTGGAGAAAGTAGCTGTGGTAATTTTTTTACTAAAGAACTGCAATTACAACACATATAAGGGAAGTGGGAAGAGGTGCCGACATACTGACTGCGTCACATGACTTCACAGAATAGTCCTCTGGTTAACCTATTCTAAAGCACATACCAAGAATCTAACAATTCGTGATATGTGTTGTATCTCAGGTACGCTTTTATTGTACCTGTTCATGTGGCAACTTGGATGATATGACCACACGGCCCCTAGCACCGGCATAAGCGGTATTAGATACAAATCTAGAGAGCTATGATGGAAATGCTCTGACAACTCGTATACTGGTAATTGGTGAGCTGTTTCGCTGTGACAACTCGTACATTGGAGATTGGTGAGCTGTATCGTCGTCAGATGTAAATGACGGCATTTAACACAAAAGACTAGTCTGTAAGGCCCGATGTCGACCCAGCATCAACTTCCCACAAGTGCCAACATATATCAAAGACCAAAAGGTCTGTACAGGGGGCGGGCCTCGGGGACGAAACGTCCACCAGCAGAATCTCGCCATATACAGGAAAAAATTACAACACATATAAGGGAAGTGGGAAGAGGTGCCGACATACTGACTGCGTCACATGACTTCACAGAATAGTCCTCTGGTTAACCTATTCTAAAGCACATACCAAGAATCTAACAATTCGTGATATGTGTTGTATCTCAGGTACGCTTTTATTGTACCTGTTCATGTGGCAACTTGGATGATATGACCACACGGCCCCTAGCACCGGCATAAGCGGTATTAGATACAAATCTAGAGAGCTATGATGGAAATGCTCTGACAACTCGTATACTGGTAATTGGTGAGCTGTTTCGCTGTGACAACTCGTACATTGGAGATTGGTGAGCTGTTTCGTGTTTTGAATAGACGAGTTTCTAACTTTTGTTGTCCCCCCTGAACACTAAATGATCCATGCAGTTATTTCCTGAGATTTCATGATAAAGTTTAATGGGAAATTCAAGATGCGGCCATATTGGATTTTCGAATCGGACAAGAAAAGGTATCTTGCTCAACTTGACCCCAAGGAGAACCTGTGTATCAAATTTGAGAAAGGTCAATGCAGTAGTTCCTGAGAAATCGCGATAACAAATTTTCATGGGGAAATCCAAGATGGCCACCTGATGGCCATATTGGATTTTTGAATCAGAGCAGAAAAGGGATCTTGCACAACTAGACCCGAAGGGGAACCTGTGTACCAAATTTGAGAAAGATCCATGCGGTAGGTCCTGAGAAATCGCAATAACAATGTTTCATGGGGAAATCCAAGATGGTCACCTGATGGCCATATTGGATTTTTCAATCAAAACACAAATGTTATCTTGCACAGCTAGATCCCATGGGCAACCTCTGTACCAAATTTGAGAAAGAGCCATGCAATAGTTCCTGAGAAATCACGATAATGTTTCATCTGGAAATCCAAGATGGCCGCCTGGTGGCCAAATTGGATTTTTCAATCAGACCACAAAAGTATCTTGCACAACTAGACCCCAAGGGGAACCTGTGTATCAAATTTGATAACGATCCATGTGGTAGGTCCTGAGAAATCGCAATAACAATGTTTCATGGGGAAATCCAAGACGGCCACCTGATGGCCATATTGGATTTTTCAATCAGAACACAAATGATATCTTGCACAGCTAGACCCCAAGGGCAACCTCGGTACCAAATTTGAGAAAGATCCATGCAGTAGTTCCTGAGAAATCGCGATAACAATGTTTCACTTGGAAATCCAAGATGGCCGCCTGGAGGCCATATTGGATTTCTGAATCAGACCACAAAAGTATCTTGCACAACTAGACCCCAAGGGGAACCTGTGCATCAAATTTGAGAAAGATCCATGCAGTACTTCCTGATAAATCACGACAAGAAGTTTCATAGGAAAATCCAAGATGGCCCTCTGGTGGCCATATTGGATGTTCGAATCAGAGCAGAAAAGGTATCTTGCACAGCTAGACCCCAAGGGCAACTTCTGTACCAACTTTGAGAAAGATCCATGCAGTAAGATCCATGCAATACTACTGCATTGTACAATTTGCACCATATCAACAATATTTATCCCCCCAGTGTGCTGCTCTAGTATTATTCATATAGATCAATATCAATACATTAACCAAACATAGTTTGCTGATTGTCCGAGGATACGTGTTTGCTTTTATTTATATATTGTTCTCACAGCTTACATTCATATCAACATTCATCAGCTTTAACTTATATTCTTATGTATAATCGAACTGTTTCTACAGGGATAGAACAAGCCCTCTGAGGTTTTATTCCCGCCAACTGCATTTTTACAACTATACATTGTACAATTAATTTATCTTGGTGAATAAATGAAATGAAATGAAGTAGTTCCTGAGAAATCACGATAACAATGTTTCATCTGGAAATCCAAGATGGCCGCCTGGTGGCCATATTGAATTTTTCAATCAGACCACAAATTGTATCTTGCACAACTAGACCCCATGGGGAACCACTGTACCACATTTGAGAAAGATCCATGCAGTAGTTCCTGAGAAATCGCGATAACTAAGTTTCATTGGGAAATCCAAGATGGCCGCCTGGCGGCCATATTGGATTTCTGAATCAGACCACAAAAATATATTGCACAACTAGAATTCCAGAAAGGGAACCTGTGTATCAAATTTGAGAAAGATCCATGCAGTACTTCCTGATAAATCACGATAACGAAGTTTCATAGGGAAATCCAAGATGGCTGCCTGATGGCCATATTGGATGTTCGAATCAGAGCAGAAAAGGCATCTTGCACAACTAGACCCCAAGGGGAACCTGTGTACCAATTTTGAGGAAAATCCACGCAGTAGTTCCTGAGAAATCGCAATAACAATGTTTCATGGGGAAATCCAAGATGGCCGCCTGGTGGCCATATTGGATTTGTGAATCAGACCACAAAAGGTATCTTGCACAACTAGACCCCAAGGGAAACCTGTGTACCAAATTTGAGGAAGATCTATACAGTAGTTCCTGAGAAATCGTGATAATGTTTCATCGGGAAATCCAAGATGGCCACCTGGTGGCCATATTGGATTTTTGAATCAGACCACAAAAGGTATCTTGCACAACTAGACCCCAAGAGGAACCTGTGTACCAAATTTGAGAAAGATCCATGAAGTAGTTACCGAAAAATAATGATGACAAAATTTCACTGGCAAATTCAAGATGGCCACCATGGCAGCCATATTTAAAATCGTATCGACACGGCATGAACAAATTCTGGTGTACTCATTGGGGAGAACATGCATGCCAAGTTTCAGCTTTATCGGCCAAGCGGTTTCAGAGAAGAAGATGTTTATGCACGACGCACAACGGACGACGGACGACGGACAGTCAGGCCATGACATAAGCCCATCGGGCCTTCGGCCCAGATGAGCTAAAAACGTTAGGTGGACTCCATTTCCACGTCAAGGCTCAAACTGGGGTTTGGCTCCCGGACTACAATGTTTATGTCGACAAAGAAAAACAGGAAAAAGAAACAGCATGAAAAGGAGGTGAAAGATGAAATTTATGACACACTTGAAACCTAACAGGATGATAACCCCAAAGAAGACCGGAAAATAGTTAATATTTTAATCGAAAGAAATAAGAAGGAACTAGATCTGTCACCAGAATTCCTTGAATAACATTTTAGTCATGTCCAATGATTAAATTCACTACATACACAGATAAAGGATCACGGGATCTAATCAAAGAACTTAAAATGAGAGAAAACAATCAACAATCTAATCTCATCCTGGACTGCCATATTAAAACTAATTAAAACTAAAACTATAAAACAAAGGTAAATCCTATGGTCTTGACTGCTTATCTACTGAAAAGTTAAAATATGGCCAAGACATCGTATTATCACCCCTCGTAAAACTTTTCGACAATGTATACAACTGTGGGATAATCTTAGATTCTTGAACTGAAACAATTACATATAAAAGGGAGGATAAATTAGAACCACAGAACTATAGAGGCATCACAATATCTAGTTGCCTAGGCAAACTGTTTCTACAATCCTGAACAAATATATCGATGACAATTATCTCCTCTCAGCCAATCAGGATGTAGGAAAAGTAGATATACGGCAGACAACCATTTCATTCTTAGATGCATAATAAACAAATATTTTTACAAATTGAAAGAGGCCTCCTTCTTGAAATACTCAGACTTGGCATTGGCTAAACAATTGTATAACTAAATCCATGTACAATCAACGTAGCACAACCTTGCAGATAAGTAATGACCTTACGGATTCCTTCACATCAGAAAATGGCGCAAAGAAAGGGGATAATCTCAGAAACGCTCAAGGCCTCCAAAACTGCTTAAATATTTACACGATTATTGTAATAAATGGCATTTGGCGGTAAACCCCAGTAAATCAAACTGTATGGTAACCCTACAAGGGGGAAAAATGTTTCTACTCTAGAGAGATACTTTTTTTACAGAAAACTACACATACTTAATTTGTACCTCAAATGCAGATGGAAACTTTTCACAGGCCAAAATCGATCTGGGAAGAGAAGGCATTACAAGCCCTGCATAAACTACACAGAACATTCTCCGGCTTCAACCCACCACCCAATTTATACAACAAACTATTTGACGCATTAATTGAACCAATTATTGTGTATAACTCTGAAAATCTGGGTTACAGATCTAAAAAATAAACTGAAAAAAAATCATCTTAACAAATTTGATACAATCACAGACTCCGAACCTTTTGAAAAAGTATATACTAATTTGTGTACTCTAAACCTTCAGGTAGTAAAAATACTGTGAACATTGCTGATGAATGGGAATCTGTGGGGTTCCCATTCCCAACAGATATACATACAGACGTACTTAGCTATACGACACAACTCGAATTATTCTTCAAGATGCAGTCATATGCATTATATCACTAAAACTGATGGAATTGGATGGCACAGCTGTATCTCTTTAATAAAGGATAAAACACAACATCAACAATGACGAGCATCTACCTGACCATTCCAAATGTAAACATGTATATCAAAGTAAGTAAAAGATAAACTAAGAGACGAATATATAGAACATTACATTCACAAAGTAGAAGACTCCCGAGAAGCTACACCATTTTTAATATATAAAACGATTATATTATGTTCCTGGCTATTTACAATATGTAAAACAACAGAATTTTAGACAATCTTTAACAAAGCTTAGAATATGCGCGCACAGACTTGAGATAAAAACGGGGAGATACAGAAAAATAGATCGAGACAAAAGATGGTGCAGACGTTGTGATGATATGCTGAATAAAACTTGGCTAGATGAATATCACTTTCTTTGCTAATGTCCCTGCGGTAAAGAACTGCAAAATATATTACACAAGTTAACCGACAACACTTGTCATTTCCCCAGACATCTAACAGATCAAGAAAAAAAAAATCGGATTTCACGAGAAAGTAACAATAATATACGGTATAAACGATTCATATGCCCCCTCATCTCATGTCTCATTTCCATACAAAAACGGTTAGGGTGCGTGGGGTTGGAGGGGGCGGGGGGGTCAGATGGGTCCCTAAATATCCCCCCCCCCCCTGGAAATAAAGCATATAATCCCATATGTTTCGCTCCGGGTATAGGGTTCGGGTTAATATTTTTATTTCATACATATTCGGAATAGGTGCAAACTGTCATATAAAAGAGGGCTTTCGATTATATGTAATTTGTTTTGTGGACGACGGCTAATATTGAATGTGGGATCTGAAACTTGCTAGGCTTAATGTTAGTTTCACGGGTTCGTTAAAGGTCAACCCAAACGGAATTTTTTTTGGTCTAAAAATCCTTAAAAATCATAGTTCATACTTCACTTTGTATGAAAAAAATATTGAAAAAATTCTAATCTGATCAGAAACACACGTAATATGGGAGCAAAGTGGGCTTTTCCACACTTTCACAGCTGGGTTGGTGACGTCACGCAGGGAAGTTGCCTGAGAAAAAACAGCGGATAACATGGAAAGCGAGTGCAGTCAGAGCTCCGGTTCAGATGTCGATTCGAGCGATATCAGCTGCTTAGATGGAAATATTTTTCGCCAAGAAGATGAAATAGACATAGAGGGGGATGATGACGGGCAAATTAACAGTTGTTTGCAGACCAACGGCGGAATTCAGCCCTATCAATTTGAGCCGTACGGCTCCGATTCTGACAGTGACAACCACTCTGACAACGTGGAACTCGACGACGACAGGATTCGGAGAGGTCGTTTGTTGAATACAGATTGGTATGCAACTTGATTGGAAACCTTATTATCGTCATCTATAAGACCAAATGTCCATATATTTCAAACTGTATTGAATGTAGAACGATTCTGTGATGTAACGAACGAGCACATCTGTGTTGTTATTGTTGTTACTGACCGAGGCAGCCTTTTCGAAGGGATAAACTCCGGGATTCGGCAGTATGGACAGTAAACTGTTGATAACTCTACTGATATACGTCCGACTCGAATTTTGTTTGTTTTCCCATAATCCCCATGAAATACCAATTTCAGAATTATATAGTTTGATAAAAAAACTTTGGACATTCATGGCGAAAAGTAAGCCGTGGTGAGTGGATCGGCATTCACATTTGCTCAATTTTCGACAAATTACCTCAATTAAATTGAAATCGAATGATATTCCCACAATCTCAAATGTCAAGGGATTATGAAAGTATAATTATCACTTCTGTATCTACAGCCATTCACTCCAATTGGTGTTTTTTATTTATTTACTTATCAAACGTATATATATTTATGAAAGATCATTTTATTATTATTATTAAATAGTATATAATTTAGATAATTTATTTGCGTGAATTTTGTGCCAACATTTGGCTAAAAACGCATACATAGAATGAATAAAATTGAACATACAAATACAGACATTAAGACACATTGGAACAAATGGTTAAACGTGTATATATGAAATAGAGACTCATCCAGTCTAACCTGTAGGTGCTCAAGCAAAAAATGCCACGCGAGAGCGAGCAGGGCATGTACAGCCGTCCCCCTGCCCGAGGCCTCGCTTGCAGGCTAGGTTCGTTCAGCCGATGTCCGTGATAGATTCTCCTTGTCCGATTTCTTTGCCGTCACATTCTGATTGTTCTTACGTTTGATAGTTGGAATAGCTGTTCTCTTTAGTTTTGGTTTGTACCCGAATTCAACTGCTACGCTGTAGATGTCCTCGAATGATGTCTTTCTGTCAAAATGTGCCGAGCAAATTATACGAGTACTGGCTCGGGCCCTCTTTCCACACTCTCGTGTTGCGTACAAATTTCGTCCAATTTGCAGCGATTTTCTCGTCTTTGGGCCACAAATGAATACTAACACCGTCATCTGTAGTAAAACTGCAACCTCCCACTACACAACGTCGCGGCATATTTAAAAAATGATGCCCCGATACTCCGAAAATCTCCAGAAATCAGCAGCTACATACGACTGTGGTATACGGCTTTAACATAGAGAATACAAGACGGCTTCCCTCCGTGACGTCACAGCTGGAATTGACAGGAGAGCGATTTTCACCTTTCAAACGGCAATATCTCGCCAACCAGACTGCACAAAATTATGAAAAAAATATCATTATTTTCAGAATCGAAAGGACTATTTTTTTATATTTTTGACCTCAGAGCGTTTGGGTTGACCTTTAAAGATTGGGAAGAAAGTACCGAAACGGTCGTCGGCTCTTACGACTTATAGTCTGTTCTCCGCGTTCCAATCTACTGATTTCACTAGTAAAATGTTGTAATCCGAGAACAAGAGGTATACACCTTCATGACAGTGGAACGAATTTTGTGATTTTATGCGAGAATTCCCTAAAAAATTCGGTCTCTAACCAACCCAATGATGATCAGTATAATCCCTCTCTACCGCTTATTTCATCAGTAGCATCTCATCAATCAGACATTATTAATATGTAACCTTACTGCAACCCCTACGAATCCATGACCATGTCACTGATATATTCAAATTCACGCCTTCGTTGTCAAGTATCCATTAGTCGACGTCTCATATCTCTAGCCCCCGTCAACCACGAGATTCCGGCTATTATGATGACGTCACTTATCTACTTCAATCACGAAAACACTTATATTCTAATCTTATGCCTCGGAAAATCCGTTCGCCTGGAAATCCTGACGTCACCCAGGGACATAGGGGTCAAAAGTCACACGAGGAGGGAAAACAATCCTCCATGTTAAAGATATAGTCGGTTAGCTGGCGGTTACACCCTACGTACTACTCACATTACAGATAAGCGTCACCACCAGTGCCACACTGTATAGTGTGAAATTTTCATTAGGATACAAAGCACGACAGACACTTGTTGTTCCCTATATGCAATATATTAATGTATATGCCTCAGATGTCCGTCTCTACAATTGTTCCCTATATGCAATATATTAGGGACTATGCCTCAGATGTGAGTCTCCACAATTGTTCCCTGTATGCAATGTATTAGGGTCTGTGCCACAGGTGTCCGTTTCCACAATTGTTCCCTGTGTACAATATATTCGAGTCTGTGCCTCAGGTGTCCGTCTCCACAATTTTTCCGTATATGCAATATATACTGGTATCTACTGGTATGTGTTACCAGTATCTACTGGTATGTGTTACCAGTATCTGCTGGTATGTGTCGCCGGTATATACAAGTCCTGGTATATGTTAGCGTTATGGAGTAGTATATGTTACCAGCGTGTCAGTTGAGGTTGTACCTCAGTGCACCTAGTTTGAAGGCCTGGGATTGGTATATGGTACATGTTTCCAGTATGTACTGGTATATGTTACTGGTATGTACTTGCATATATCCCCAAAATGTACTGGTATATGTTACCAGTATATACTGGTAGATGTTAACAGCGCATACTGCTATATGTTATCGGTATGTACTGATATATGTTAATGGCATGTCCTGATAAATGTTACTGGAATCTAATGGTACATGTTACCAGTACATACTGGTATATGTTACCAGTATGTACTGGTACATGTTAACGCTATTTACTGGTATATGTTAACGTTATTTACAGGTAAATGTTACCAGTACTATTAATCATGAGTTTTCATGCAGTTAGTTTGCTCTGTTGTGGTCAGCTATAGTCACAAAATGAACATAGAAACGCTTTCTGTCCAGTTTAAGTTGTGATATATCGTGTCGGTGTACTGTCATACTCTCTGATCTGTACAATATTACAAGCACAATAGAGAAGTTTCTATCCTTTGTGAGTTCCCAAGTGTCATGTAAGGTAGGGCATTAGCACATATCTGTACACACACATTGACCGCTAAAATTGGTTCTCATCAGTGCGAATTCTCATGTATCTGGTCAGGTCATGATGTCGTATACATCTGTACTGATACAATGAGCACGCGAACGGTTTCTCTCCAGTGTGAGTTCTTATGTGTACGTTCAGGCAATGCGGTTGCCTACATTTATACTCACACAACGAACATGCGAATGGTTTACCCCCAGTGTGAATTCTCATGTGGTTGGTCAGGTTCTGCGGTTGCTTACACTTGTACTCACACAATGATCACGCTAAGGGTTTCTCTCCAGTGTGAATTCTCATGTGTCTGGTCAGGTCAGGCTTTTGTCTACATTTGTACTGACACAATGAACACGCGAAGGGTTTCTCTTCAGTGTGAATTTTCATGTGTCTGATCAGGTGATGCCGTTGTCTACATTTGTACTGACACAACGAACACTCGAAGGGTTTCTCTTCAGTGTGAGATTGCATGTGTACGAACAGGCAATGCTTTCGACTACATTTATACTCACACAATGAACACGCGAAGGGTTTCTCTCCTGTGTGAATTCTCATGTGAGTGGTCAGGCGAGACTGTTCTACACATTTGTACTCACACAATGAACACGCGAAGGGTTTCTCTCCAGTGTGAATTCTCAGGTGTCTGGTCAGGTCAGGCTGTCGTATACATCTGTACTGACACAATGGACACGCGAAGGGTTTCTCTCTAGTGTGAGTTCTCAAGTGACTGGTAAGGTTATTCTGTTGCCTACATTTATACTCACACAATGAACACGCGAAGGGTTTCTGTTCAGTGTGAATTTTCATGTGTCTGGTCAGGTAAGACTGTTGCTTACACTTGTACTCACACATTGAACACGCGAAGGGTTTCTCTTCACTGTGGGTTCTCATGTGGCTGGTCAGCGCATCCTTCGCTTTACACTTGTATTTACACATTGCACACGTGAAGGGTTTCTCTCCAGTGTGAGTTCTCATGTGTCTACTCAGGTGAGTCCGATCTGTACATCTGTACTCACACACTGAACACGCGAAGGGTTTCTTCTCTCCAGTGTGAATTCTCATGTGTCTGTTCATGTGATACTGCTGTGAACATTTGTACTGACACAATGAACACGCGAAGGGTTTCTCTCCAGTGTGAGTTCTCATGTGTCTGGTCAAGCGAGACATTTTCCTACATCTGTACTCACACAATGAACACTCAAGATGTTTTTTTTCCAATTGAGTATCCATGCTGTTATATGATGAATATATTCAGATTTGGCTTCAAAATTAAACTGTATAGAGTTAGGACAGATGACCTGCGAAAAAAATTCAAACTGTAGAATCTACGGAATCTCCGTCTACTTTCGTTGTCCAACAATATTACTGGGTCTGTACTGTACATTCGCTCCTTCCGTCATTCCTCTCTCAGTCAGGTTACCGTGGAACTCTGCTATCAACCAGATCAGTTAATGACTAGGCAACTTCACCTTCTCTTTAGCCTAGGAAAGAAACAGATCAGATTACTGACATGTACCTATACTTAATTCTTCGCCAAATAAGGCTTATATTGCAGTTATATTGCGACTGTAGCAGATCACTGACGGTAGCGGATAACTTGATTACATAACGAACGAGGAGTCCATAAATAAACATTTGCCTGTGTTTCTTGAGGGTTCTCCTGAAACTTCTATTTGTTCCGAATTTGATTTTCCATAGTGAACGCGGCATTCGACCATGCATTTTACTGTGCGCAATTAAGGGAGATAATCGAGATGCTGGACATCAGTGAGCGCGTCTATTTTTCGGGTTGAATATAGCAAACTATTCTGGATTGTTTTTATATTCGTACACAGTTGAGGGAGGGGTGGGTCGGTGGGGCTATGTTGAGGCGACCCTTAAGCGCCAGTCACACTGTCAAGAATTGGGCAGAGAATGCCGGCCAATGACTACGAATATTTTAATCTTGTCGATTCGTGTCAATTCGCCTGTAGAGGGCCTCTTTCAAACTGTCCTACGAATCCCTTACGCATGCCATAGGTTCCTTGTACGACAGCCATAACCATTTAACAAGAATCATCAAGAATGAGTGCGAAAGCAGTACGATTCAATGAAGAAAGCCCTACGCGTCAAAAAGACAGCCCGCGAACCCACTACGAATGCTCGATAATTTCCTACGAATAAATACGTAAGTACGAATGCAGTACGAACCTGTTACGCTGTGACACAACCTCACAGGAGGCCACGCGAACCTATATAAAGACGGTCGAGCGAAGCTCTCATCTATGAAATGTACAACCTACGAGGATGGTCTTCGCGGGAGATCGTGGAGCAATCCTATGCAATCGTACAAGATTTGCGAGGAAGGGTAGCCTATTCTTTATGAAACGTAGCGCCAGCGTGGGTATTCCTAGTACTGTCGCCACACATCATGTTGAATTCTTCTCAGCATCGTAGTATGACCGCACAAGAAGCGTAGAATGTGTCCAACAATCGTACAATGCGTACGGCATTCTTGCTGATTTGTGACCGAAAGAACTACTCAACTACCCATGAATATACACGATAGGAGGAGAATACATGAGAGAACGCAGGAGGACGGTGTCAAGAATGTCATATACGTATACATATTATTTGAACATTTCAACACTTTCGTACTCCCTCCGAGAATAGGCAAGAACGGTCACGACCTGCGACGAACCTCGCGAGATGCCTGTACGAATTGCCAAAAATGACCACGATTTTCCAGCTCGCGGTGATTCGCCTCCCCAATTCTTGACAGTGCGACCGGGCCTTTATTCTTTTTTGCTCCGTTACTGTCTGATTCGCTCCACCAAGGAAAACACAATTTTTTTCCGAAACTATAAAGCTTAGTTCTATTAATTTGGCGCACAGTTGAAGAGGGTACTTTCCTCCAAAAAACCAAACCAACTGGGTGAGGAAACTCCAAGCAGAAGAAGAGATATACATCTGCGTTCGCCAAGCCCATTTTTACGCCCACTCTCTGAAGTTTCCTTGGTCGGCGGACTGCCATTACTGTTCAAACTCAGCCCGTGTAGCCTCATGAATACGGACCATTTTCATGAAAACGTTAATTGTCTTAACGGTAAAGACAAATCTGAAATTTAATTTGTGGAGTTTGGCTACCAAAATGGAATTATTCAAGGGAGGGAGGGAATTTGGCTTAATGTCACACTTAAATTTGTTTAACTCTGGAATTATTAAAGACCTTGTAGGACACTAAGACTGTTTTCCTGGCAACCAAGTTAGACTCACTGCACTTAACTCCCCCCCCCTCCCCTCGAAAATGGCTAGAACAGTTTTTACTCATTCTAGCCCCTGTTATTATCAGGTAATAGTGAAGACATAACAAAAAGACGTATTTGTAACGGTAAAGACATTGAATTCAAGACCATTTACTCTTCACTCACCAGTTAGTTGCATTTTAATGCAAGTCAAGTTGCCTTTTGCAAAACATTCTTTTGCTGTTTTCAAGTTTCAAAAAAATTTATAATCAGAATGTCACTTCAATTTTCTCAATAACTGTGTTAATTGGCAAAGAATTGTTTTTTAGTCCTTACCGTTAAATCCGCGTCTTTACCGTTATGGTATTTTGTAACGGAAAAGACAAGTTTGAATAATCATATTAGAGAGGTTATGTCAGCATGATGCAGGCTGAACTGGATTATTGTTTCTGGAGCATGACGTGGTAAATTTCTTGATATACATTTTTAGATTTCATGTGCTTCGTTTGATGAGAATCATAAACAACTTAACTGACATATCTCACTAACGGCAAAAAAGACAATGAGTGCGACGGAGACTTTTGTTACTAACGGTAAAGACAGACAATGAGTGCGACGGAGACTATTGTTACTAACGGTAAAGACAGACAATGAGTGCGACGGAGACTTTTGTTTTCAAATTAGTAGAAAACATGTATGTGCTCTGTTGTCTGAAGGCTGGAGGGAAATTGACTGCCCACACTCGTGTACATTTAACAATGACAGTGGTGCTCTCTATATGACATCTCTTGTGCTAAATTTCTCCAAAGACCTTTCCTGATAACGGTAAAGACAGTTGAATAAATCCATCCATTTTCAGATTTGGAAATTTAATCTTTTCAAGCAGTTATCTTTGCCAAAATAGACATTTTAAAAACATGTTTAATCATCTTGCATTTCCAGCAAATCTCTGACTGTAAAATGTAAAATGAACAAAATGAAAAACAAAATTGTCTTTACCGTTATTTGTACATTTTCATAAAAATGACCCATATGTATGACGTCTTACCCATTATCTATCCGAAAGGTGCTCTGAGACGGCGTCAGCAAATGACTGGCATTGACCGGTTCGTGCGACGAAACTGACATTTCTGGTTTGAAACAATAATGGCAGCGAGTCGGACCAAGGCAAGTTCGAAGTGTGAACGAAGAAATTGGTTTGGTGTAACGAAGATGGGGCTATAACGTTTTACGTTAGAAGTGTTCACTTACCCTCACACTAACTGTATTCATTAACACTTCAGGGATGCTTTATGTAAGAAGTGTTCCCTTACTGTCACACTAACTGTATTCAGTAACACTTCGGTGATACTTTATGTAAGAAGTCTTCCCTTACTGTCACACAAACTGTATTCATTAATATTTCAGGGATACTTTATGTAAGAAGTGTTCCCTTACTGTTGTTGGTTGTTTGAAAATTTAACAACGTTACCTTATTGGTTACACGGCGACGATGACCCAAACAAACATACCCTAGCAAAACCCTAACAAAAACCTAACCAAATCTATAAAGAAGTTTTGAATTTCGAATTCTGAAAATTAGGCTCTACAGACACTGATCAAATTGGATCCTCAGAGAGCCTAATCTGTCACACTAACTGTCTTCATTAACACTTCAGGGATGCTTTATGTAAGAAGTGTTCCCTTACTGTCACACTAACTGTCTTCATTAACACTTCAGGGATACTTTATGTAAGAAGTGTCCCCTTACTGTCACACTAACTGTATCCATTCACACTTCAGGGATACTTTATGTAAGAAGTGTTCCATTACTGTCACACAAACTGTATTCATTAACACTTCAGGGATAATTTATGTAAAAAAGTGTTCCATTACTGTCACACTAACTGTATTCATTAACACTTAGAGATAGGTTACGTTTATTCGGAATTAAATAGCATAGTATGTATTATACAATTATGTAATTCCAATGAGGTGAATACGATATGTAATGGACCAGAGAAAACCAATATTCACCGAGGCCGAAGGCCGCGGTGATTGGTCTTCTCTGGCCCATAACAGATCGTATTTACCGAATTGGATTTACATAATTGTTTTATTATATGAAACAATCGAAATACGTTAGAATTGCTATTGGCTGGATGAAATATATATGGGAAAGATGATTATTATGAACGTTTCGTTAGGAATATCTCCCCATTACACATGTTGGAACGAGTCGTCAGCCCTATAACGGGTGTTCGAAATGACGTCAGTTGCGCGATCGGCTTCGGTAGTGACGTCAACAAAAGTTATATTCACCGGTATATTCTAGCAGACGAATATAGCTTTTTGTGAGATATCACATGATCGCCAGTGAACCAATCACACGGGACAGTCGCCACCAGTCATATAAAGTTATTTATTATTCATAGTGGCAGGTACATAAAAGACAAATGTATCAAACAATAAACACCACCACCCAACCCTGAATGATTTTCAAAAAGGTATTTCAGCTTATCAGTATTTATTCACATTGTATTTTCGAAAACTACGCCTTTGAACAAATCTCGTCTTTCATCTTCATAAATTGAACAGCAGAAAAACAAAGTGCTCTTCATTCTCAATTTGATTAGGGTCACATAATGTACAAATTCTATTAAAATTTTCTCCATCTGTCGACCTCAATTCTTTAGGGCAAAATACCATTTCGAAATTCAGCAACAAGTGATCTTTCGAACTTTGACAGATTAGATAAAACATAATTTCGGTGTTATATTCATGTTTGAAAATGACGTATGTCCTCAGTTTTTTTTTAAATACTCGACCATCGATTTGCTGCTTGCTTCAAGGATAGAGCTTGGTGCATTTCAACATCACACTGTTTCATACTATTATAAACATCATCTAAGTCAACATCACTTAAGATATTACTTAAATTTTTACACCACCCACCCTGATGTAACCAATCCCATGTAAAAATAAATATCGTTAAACCAACGTTATCCATCGAAATTAAACAATACCACAATCTCAAAATTCCAACATTTTTTTTAAGTTTTCAAGGAAAGCCAACCAGTATCACCAGAAACAGCATCAAGTTGGGTCAATTTATGAATATCAAGAAAGTAATCTTTCGGCTCTGTTTACAATAGTATTACAAACACGAAAGGTACTTTTATCCATCCCGCATACTGCGACACCATAGTTAAGTATAGGACGCCTAAAAGTTTAAGTTTAAAGCAGTATAAGTTTTAAAACCAGGACCTGATATATTTCTGCATTTGCTGATAATAGATCCAAGCGCCCTACCTGGGGATTCCGACAAGGTCTTAGCAGCAATTTCAAAATTCACATATTCTGTAAATATCACCCCAAGATACTTGTAACTACATTGTATCGATTTAGCCAATAATTGTAGTACCCAGCTTAAGTTCAAAAGTACTTCGTTTTTCCCTACTTTTTCCAACGTGAACAATTTTTGATTGATTAATATCTACATTAAATCTCCATTTGCTGCACCACGTATTAACAACATCTATAAGTGTTGTAAATCAGATTCACTATCAGCTAAATAACAATGTCATCCGCATAATCCAAAATAGATATAAACTTTTCGCTTATATTAACTCTCAATTACATTGTTTTACTTCTTCAATTAAACCATTTATATAGATTGAAAACAGTGAAGGCGATATAGTATCCCATTGCCTCACTCCGGAGTTAGTTATAAACTAATCGGTAAGATGGTTAGTAACCTTTACAGCAGACATAATATTAGAATACATTATTTTGACAACACCATACCATCGATTCCAGAATTCATTCATAAAAAAAAATTATGTTAATCAAAACAAGGCATTTTTAAGGCCAATGAAACAAGAGTATACAGGCTTACCCTCTGATACACAGCTGTCAACTATACTTTGCATAGAGGAAATATGGTCCATACAGGATCTAATTTTTGTTTTGTTTTGTGTGTCGTTGATAATTCTGATTTTTGTTTCAATCCTAAACATCCCAGATTATATTTTCCTCAGTTGTGACTAGCCTTGAGATAAATAAGAAAGACAATAGCACAAACAAAGCCACTGAAGTTGAATCAAACTCGCTCCCCGGCAATTGCCTGTGGGACTTTAATTTTTATGGATAATAATAGGACACGTCATAGGAAAATTATACAAACACGGAATAGAAACGACAGTTTGTTTATATTAACGACCTAGGATTGATTTGGGGTGTAAATACTTTTGAGACAAGGGAAACCCCTTCCAGTAAATTTTAAAGATAACAACACGGGGCATCATAATTTTTGTTGTGTATGAATGGTTCATACAGGGGCATGAACTCGAGGTTTGGAGAGCACACAGGTCTCTAGGCGGCCATAAACATCCTATATTTTTGCAACCGTTCCATATTTTAATATAAAAATTGTACTATAAAACATACATGTATATTTTAGGGAAAATGGCAACCAGTTATTATGAAGAGAGAAGACTTCGTGTCCTTCATCGTACTCAACACGATTTTGGATATAACTTTCCGTGAGCAACTATCAACGAATGTCCACCTTGCCCAGGTATTGCCTATATGCATATATTTGTGGTAATTTAGCTAGTTTGAGGTCACTCGACCTAGAACATCAAAAAGTTTAAAATATCATCACTGCAAATCCTCTATAAATGCCTATAAACATATACCATTGTAGCCATGTCACTCAACATTCTCAAACTACATTAGACATCAACTCCCCGAAATACATAACTTCAAACCTCACACATTTACTTATGGAAGGAGCATGTAACTCCTTAATATATGATGCACAATTCAAACAAAATAAGTTTGGTGACCTGGATTTCAAGCCGAGCCATCTTTACACTTTTTGCATGGGGTTGTATGATTAACTCAGGGTAAAGCCAGACGAGCTATACGAGTTCGATCCGCGAATATACGGGCCATTTTCATGATAATGTACAAATAACGATAAAGACATTTTTTTACGCGAATCTAATTACTTTAGCTTGAAAACGCAATGAATTGGTCCTACATGAGCCCGTGTTGATTCAAAATCTATTTAAATGTTCAATTTATTTTTGTTCATCTGCTTTGATGAGTCTTTGGTCCAGCAGTGAGCCATCAATACCGACGAATCGAGCCAAGATATCAAGAATTTCAGCGCTGTCTTTCACTGGATCATGGGTCAAGTTAAACACTAGTTTGGATCATTTGAGTTAAGTTGACTATTTTTGGATCATCCAGCTTTTAAGAAAGTGGTCCCCAAATTTTCAATTATTGTTGGCGGACTACTGGATCAATGTAGGCCTATATATTCTGCCATCTTTCATGTTTTGAAAAAATGACTTGTCGTCTTAGTCTTCCTGTCTGGTTGGTATAGCTAACAAGAAAAGAGTAACACGAATATATTTACATGTATCTACATTATATGTAGGCCTACATCAAATCGGGGAAATTGATTTACGCTGGGACATTTTTCGCTTTCTTGCAAAAAATCTCCGCTAATATAGTCCTATAGAATAGCCTTGTCTGGGCTCCAGTTATAACTAATATTTAGTATGACAGTTTCAATCAAAAGAATCTGAACTATCTTGTACAGAATTACATTTTAACAAGTCAAAACAGAATGTGTAAACTGACGCACTGAAGTGCAGTGGGACAATAACCGATTGCTTTTTAAATCAAGCGTAGACTGTTTCCAGTGGATGAGTGAGTGAATAGGAATTAACGTCGCTTTCAACACTATTTCAGTCATATCACGACGTTTGGTTCCTATTAGTTTTCGTACCGTACCCGGAAACCACACGGGTGGGGTCCCATTCCTGGTAATGAAATTAAGTGTTTGTCTTAATCGATATACGGGCCCACATACGGTTGGTTGTGTGCTTGGGATACAAAATAATATACCGTGGGCGTGGATATACGTACCTCTTGGGTCTTAAGAACGAGATGACGACCGCGCATTGGAAAACAAGGTAAATGTCTGAATTTCTGTCCATTTATGCGCGCCAAACACTCCATGCTATGCAACATATTAACCTATTTCTGGAAATGAACGCGGACTAAACATATATTCACCACAGCGCCTATTGTCAACTACAAAACAGATGCCTCACATCAGCAATGGGTCACTTGATCCACTAGTTTTACATGTATTATCATGTTTATATCAGTCGTGTTAGCTCAACCACCATAATTGTGCCCATTCATAACATAGTACTTGTTAATGTTACACTGTGTTAATTAAGTGTAACGTGTACGAGCAGGACCAGTCGTGGTATTTACTAAAAACGAATCAATAACCGGGGTTGCCCACTGGCCTTCTGGCCTTCACCGTAGATAGCCCCTTCACTAGTAGAGATCCGGGGATCGAAGAGATGATCACAACCCTACAAGGATGACTGACGTTGATGTGAAGGTCTATTATGGTATATTCTGCACAATAAGTAGGCCTATACGCGGTTACAGGTAATGGAATAGAACCGTGTGGCTTAGACAGAGTCAGTGTCTAAGGAGATGTAACGTTATGCAGTAAAACAATATTTACATATATGTACAGACACTAGGAGAGTGTATGCAAATAAACTTGATGTTATATACAAATAATGAAAGAGAGTGTGTGCATATAATTGTACAGTTACAGTTATGGTATCAATATGTGTTGGTAGGGATGATTGGGATACAGTGGGACATAGGGCACAGTGGGACATGAGATACAGTGGGACATGGGGCACAGTGGGACATGGGGCACAGTCGGACATGGGGTACAGTGGGACATGGGGCACAGTGGGACATGGGGTACAGTGGGACATGGGGAACAGTGGGACATGGGGCACAGTGGGACATGGGGTACAGTGGGACATGGGGCACAGTGGGACATGGGGCGCAGTGGGACATGGGGCGCAGTGGGACATGGGGCACAGTGGGACATGGGGCACAGTGGGACATGGGGCACAGTGGGACATGGGGTGCAGTGGGATATGGGGCACAGTGGGATATGTGGCACAGTGGGACATGTGGGACAGTGGGACAGTGGGACATGGGGTACAGTGGGACATGGGGTACAGTGGGACATGGGGGTACAGTGGGAAATGGGGGTACAGTGGGACATGGGGGTACAGTGGGACATGGGGTACAGTGGGACATGGGGTACAGTGGGACATGGGATACAGTGGGACATGGGGCGTACAGTGGGACATGGGGCACAGTGGGACATGGGGCACAGTGGGATATGGGGTACAGTGGGACATGGGGCACAGTGGGACAAGCCGTCTAACTCCTTTGTTGAGTACAGGAAGCACACTACAATATTATCAGCAGAAAGCTACCATCCCTATACAACACCTATATTGATTACATATAAAAACTAACATTGGTAAAAAATTACTAGCAAAAAAACCCTGTTTTTGAGCAGTCCAAGTAAATTCTGGGGACTGAGAATGATATTTTGTTATACCAAGTTTTCAGCAGTACTTCATTGCTGTTTTGTTACTACTGAGAAAGGATGGACAAAGGTACAACTGAAATTAAAAAGATCTATTATCTTTGACCCTAAAATGGTATAAAAATGCATTATTCTGTTTCCTGGATTATAATAACTGCTAACCCTATCAGATTGCTTCAAGTCAATTGCTTTCGTTGGAATGAAAATCATACAAAATATTTTTTTCCGCAAATATGGCCCCTGGGAAATATTTTACGTGAAGCAGGGATCTGAAATAGCAACTAACCTAACCATCGCTGTTGAATGTTCTAAACCCCTATGAAACATATTAGTATATACTTGATATAACATGTATTTTAATTACCCGGTATTGTCCCATCGCACCCCGGCGGGTGTCCCAGGCAAACTGGGACAGATTTTTTAACGTTTTTAAAAACGAATTCTGGAGAAAAGTATAAGAGATATTTCAGAATTTTTTACATGACTGTGTCATACTAAATATAAGTTATAACGAGAGTATAGAAGACTGCACTACTTTTTGCAAAAAGGGGAAAATTGTCCCAGTGTACCTGAATCTCCCCTACATATATCTTCTTGCATAGCGAATTATATATTTTTTTATTATTATCAAACTTTGCAGCTATCGAAATAGTTATATAGAAACCATTAATTTACAAGCATTTGTCGACTTCTGAATGAAATATAATATTTGAAAGCTTCTAATTCGAAATAAGTTAGTGAGTTTCAGGCAGGCTCAGTCCAAGTTCCGACCGACTCCTTAGTGAAGAAATTATAATGACCATAGTTTGTTGTGGCGCGTTGTACCAGAACGAAAAAGGAACGAAAAAAGGGTGGGCATTTATCATTTGAGATTTGTCTTTAATTATTAGTATAAACTGAGCGTCACGGGTCAGTACAAAGGTACAAATATACATAGTTGGAAACAACACGGACGTTGCCTGGATACATGTATTCTTGGGTGTCGGTTATTAGTGAACCGAGTGTTGTTGTTGTTGTACGTAGGCATTGAGATGACGTCATCAGAAGTGGGTCATTCCATGAAATGGGGTCACCTTTAAGCACTCAAACTTAAAACCAGTGAATTTTCTAAAATATTACACTGATTTTAAAAACATTTATTCCTATTTAATGCCAGATACAAGTAGATATACATAAGATAACATCTTAGTTATATGTACGACCATTACTTTTGGAGGACCATCGGTGTCCGCATATGAGGTAGCCAAGTTGACATGGCTTCATACGTTCCTACTACGCCATGAGTCCTCTCATTGAACTTACATGTACACTCCAGGATCACACGGCTCCAGGAGTCGTTCGGCTCTATCCGGCAATAAATCAACCCCTCCCAACTCTCTGTCTATTGTTTTTATCGAGTTCGGCAATCAGTTTGATTGCCGTGAAGAGCTCGTCCGTCTGCAATCAATCGTCAAACATCAACGGTCGTTTGAATTCCTTGTCTCGGCCGCCATGTTGTTAGCGTGCCGATCACGTGACCCGTATGAATAACATGGCGGCAGAGACAAGGCATTCAAACGACCGTTGATGTTTGAAGATTGATTGCAGACAGACGAGCTCTTCACGGCAATCAAACTGATTGCCGAACTCGATAAAAACAATAGACAGAGAGTTGGGAGGGGTTGATTTATTGCCGGATAGAGCCGAACAACTCCTGGAGCCGCGTGATCCCGGAGTGTACATGTAAGTTCAATGAGAGGACTCATGGCGTAGTAGGAACGTACGAAGCCATGTCAACTTGGCTACATATGAGGACGTCCACGGACCCCAAAAATGTGACATTGCTCATGTCTTCCAATTTATTTTAGTTTATTTCATATCAGTCACCCTCAAATGCAGATTCTGGATGCATGAAACCCTCAAAATCCAGGGTGCGCGTGTAACGCTTGGTGTCCTCTTTTGTCAGTCCGGGCCAACTCCTAAATGAGTAACCTATCGCCCATTCTGGCAATTTGTTTCCAAATCCTGAACAGGAAAATTTAAGTTTTGATTCATAAATTGCTAAAAACACAAACAATTTACCCAGTTGTGATCTAAATAGGCAGGTTTAGTGCTATTACATGATAGATAATAAAAAAATGTTCTTTGTGATTGTAATTGGGCAAATAATACGAGAATAAAATTTTGATCCAAATTTTCTCGGTTCCTGCACTGCTCTGCACAATGACCATCCGCACAAAGATACCTTACTACGACCTTGTTATGGCACGATAACTGTCTTGCTCGTTAGCCTTCGTTAGTCGGAGATATTTCAGTTTTAATACAATGGTTTCCTAAAATGGAAACCTTGGTTCGCCCAGATGCAAATGTTTCCTGAATTGGAAACTTTGCAAAGTTTCCTAAATCAGTAACATTGGTTATGTTTCCAAAACAGGAAACATTTGTTATGTTTCCAAAACTGGAAACATTTGTAATATTTCCTGAACAGGAAACATACATGTACACAGTAGAAACATTTCTCAAACTGGAACCATTACAAACATTTTTTCTGAAAAAATAATATTCAGGAAAAACTCTGATGTTTCCTATAATCTGAATACATAAGCATCTGTTTACATAAATTGCAACTTTTCCCAAACCATTACAAATACGTTTTCTGAAACATAATATTAAGTAAAGTCAGTTTTGCTGTTGTCTAGACAACTAAACATTTGTTTCACATACACTGTACATTTATATTGCCCACAAGGTTTCCTAAAATGGAAACCTTGGTTTGCCCTAATGTGAATATTTCCTGAATTGCAGACATTCAAAAAGCTTTCGAAATCAGGAAAAAAATTCTGCATTCCTGCAATCCTCTGCTCAATGAGCATCTGCACAAAGATAGCTTACTACAATCATGTTATGGCATTGTAAGTGTCTAGTTTAGTAACCTTCCTTAGTCTGAGATACATGTACAATGTAGTCAAAGATACATGTACATGTATTCCAGTATTAAGTTTATGGTTTCCTACAATGGAAACCTTGGTTCATCCAAATGCCAATGTTTCCTGAATTGGAGACATTCATGGGGTTCCATGAATCAGAGGAAGGAAACAATAACTTTCTCAAACTGGAACAAATACAAACATTATAGAAATACACAAAGTTCTGAGCTACACTCCACATAAACATATTTAATGCACAAGATTTTCACTTTCATGAGAGCCTTTATCAAATGATCTGTTGAATTTCATCAAAATTGCTAGTAAATATACAGATTGTTCAAATATTTATGCATTTTCCATGGATGACCGAATGTTATATAGAGATATTCACAATATTGTTTACAAATTAGGCTAGGTGTCATGAAGAAAGGCGACGAATTAAACATTGGACGGGTGACGTTATGACGTTACGTCATGGAGAACAGATGATGTTATGGCAAACAAAAACATAGAGGCCCTATCAATATACCAAACAATGGTGGCATAATGACTTGAGCACAAATTAACGTGGAGCATACCTCAGAAGTTCTATCTATGAACCCACGTGTGAGTCTAAAGCAGTATATCATTACAAATTTGTTTCCTGAAAAATTATGTAAAGAAAAAAATCTATGTGTTTCCTATTATCTGAGCAACTAAACATTTGTTTTATACATGTATCTATATTTCACTGCCTGAAGGTTTCCTAAAATA
The DNA here is from genome assembly GCA_036873755.1 of Hanleya hanleyi. Classification (NCBI taxonomy): domain Eukaryota; kingdom Metazoa; phylum Mollusca; class Polyplacophora; order Lepidopleurida; family Hanleyidae; genus Hanleya; species Hanleya hanleyi. Next base: position 99,626 of record JAVTVY010049546.1, read on the forward strand.
GAAACACTGGTTTGCCCTGATATTAATGTTTTCTGAATTGGAGACATTCAAAAAGCTTCCTAAATCAGCAATAATGTTCTCCGTTTCTGCATTGCTTTGCTCAATGACCATCCACAAAATATAGCATATCACGACATTGTTATGGGACAATAAGTGTCTTGTTTGTTAGCCTTTGTTAGTGAAGTATAGTCCAGTCTCAATACAATGGTTTACTACAATGGAAACCTTGGTTTGTCCAAATGCAAATGTTTCCTGAAATGGAGACATTTTTAAAGTTTACTGGATCAGGACTGGTAATGTTTCCCTTCTGAATATTGGAACCATTTATACATATTTTCTGAAGAAATAATATTCATGAAAAACTTCAAATGTAGGTGTTTCCTAATTGACTAACTAAACAATAATTCACAAAATTTGCAACTTTTCTGAATCTTTGGCAAATTTAAGTTTTCATTCATAAATCCCATAAAAATACCAATACTATCCTCAAAGTCATATGTCATCTACATGTAAATTGCTCAACGGTTTAGGACCTCATTGTATAACTAAATATAGCTCACTTACTTACTTAAAGGAAACTGAAGGTTGTAAAGTTTTCTCTGTAGGCTTGAAATGTTCAGTTGGTGATAATCAGTATATCTCCATTATATTCATGAGGTTAAACACAAGTGTCCTTTCTTCATATAACTATGATAATAATACATGTACATTCTTACACATGTATTATACATGTACCAATACAACTCCAACAGGTTAATGTTTTCAAACTAGGAAGCAAGTTTCCAAATTAGTAAGCATCTTTCCGAATTAGGAAAATGTTTCCAAATTAGGAAACAATGTATTTATAAGGAAACATATTTGAACTCGAAACATTAGGCAAACTTAAGTTTAAATCCATGAAATGCAAAAAAAATCAACAATTTCAAATGTCATCTAAACAGGAAAGTTTAGTACATGTACTAAATGTATGAAGATCTTGGTCTATTTTCTAATATGGTATTCCAAAGTATAGCTTAATCATTTTACTTCCATTAGACTGAAAATTCTGGAATTCTACATGTTTGAATTACAGTGATAAACTGTCACAGCTCTTTCTTTTCAGCACTTGTAGGATCATTTAACACCAGCTGTTCTATACATACTCCAAAATTCCATTTAGGGTATCATGTACAAATGTACATGTATACAAGATGGCTTTCCTTTGATAAAATCATTGTCAATGAGTGGTCTGTTAAATAATAAGTTAATAAATTAATTGGCCTGAGCACCATGCATGGCAAGCCATTTCGGTATTCAATCGGTTATTCGAAATGTATGGTGAAACGTTTTGCATACAAAAGAATTCCACATATATGTGTAAAAGAAAGTTTTTAGACATATTTGCAAAAGTTTTTAGACATACGTTGAAAACTTTTACACATATGTTGAACAGTTTTGGACATATATGGAAAAGTTTTACACGTATGTGAAATAAATTAACTATTTCACATATGTTGAAAAGTTTTATACATATGTTTGAAAACTTTTATACATACATGTATGTGCAAAATGTTTCCTTACATGTGCAAAACGTTTCCACATATGTCAAAGTGTTTTCCCACATACATGTATGTGAAAAACTTTTGTACATATGTTAAATAAAGATCAGGAGAGTTAATGGAAAGGAAATGGACTGCTCCCTGTAGTATAATCTGAATGTTTGTTATCTAACGACCATTTCAAAATGGTGCTGTCCATTCAACGTTTGTTTTTTCATCTCTCCGGCAATATGCGAAGTTTGAAACTACAATGAGGACATGGAAGCTTATAATAATAATAATAATAATAATACTATATTATTGCTAATGCAGATCATACAAACTGCGGTAGTTTCATTTGGTATAGAATAGGTTGGGTACATGCAAACTTGAAAATGAAAGAAGAGAACGGGGGAGGGGTGGAAACAAAGCCTGAATTAACAAAGCAATGATCTCACATACAGAACCGAAATACAGTAGTGTAGGAGTAATCAGCTAGGTCAAAGATAAACAAACACATGGGCTCAGTCTCTTAGCCATTTCAAGGTGAACTTTACTGAATACCATGTTATCACTGTGGACAGTTTGTTCCTTTGTTTGCAGGTGGAAAAGGCGCCAAAACGATACCAGGGAGCAGTAGGTGCTTACGGCAGAAGTCACAACTTTTAGACATATGTGGAAAAGATTTGCACATATATTGAAAAGTTTAATACATACGTGGAAAAGTTTTTGAAATATGTGTAAAACTTTTAGACATATGTGTAAAAGTTTTGCGCATATGTCAATTAACTGTAACTAAAAATAAACTATTCCACATATGTTGAAAATTTTGCGCAAATATAAAAAAGAAGTTTTCAACATATGTATAAAACTTTTACACATATGTGGAATAAATCCGCACTTTTACTCATATGTTGAAAAGTTTTATACATATATGTTGAAAACTTTTTGATATATGTGCAAAAGTGCAACACGTGAAATAACCGATTAAATACTGGAACGGCTTGCCATAGAACCCAGACCTTTTGCATAGGATTTAACACATGCTCTGAACTGGCTGAGACTTTTAATTTTGTATGTGCGGATAAAAACAGAATTTCAAACCTGGCAGCCCATGCACTAGTTGGGCACTGTGCATTGGCAATTAAACTCATGTAAATGCTTTAACAGTAACATAATATCAAATGATCATAAACTGACAATCTGTCCTGTTGTTGAATGGATGGTATCGAAAAGGAATGGGTATAAAACATCAGAGTTTTCTGCTTGATGATTTCACATCAAAGGGATATATGGATGATCTGAAATGACTGTACATGTATATGATATGTTGTTTGTTCATTTCTACTATGTACAGTACATGTACATTGTATGTTGGTTAGATTGTGGTAGATTGACCACAGCCCAGGTGCATGATTTTGGGTTATTATAACCCTGTGATATCTGTCCTATATGCCAATAACTGGAGATGCCAGTTCTGACTTTCACATATGGTCAATTCCACGTAAAATTAAACCAAAGTGGCAATTTTTTAATTGGATATTTTATAATAACCTATATACATATATGTAGTATATGCTCCATGCTTTCAGAAACAAGTCAGGAAATATGCATTCAATCGCCCATGGGCCAGGTGGCGCCACCTACATCTACTGAAATAATTTAGCCTGATAAGGATTTTTTACTGTATAACTGTTTTTTTGTGGAAATTTGTACATAAATGCATTTAATCTTAGGTTGTTTGCAATATTCGGTTAAACAGCCACGTCTTGCTCTGATATTTGTCATCAGAACAGGCACTGGATATTTTTATTAAATCGTATGTCCAATAATATACGTTACTGTCGTGTTGTAGCGCCCGTCACAATATTCTACTAATTTTTAATGTGCTGATAAAACAAAGGTCCATAAAATAACATGAATCCCTTTTCTTCTAATAGTGCTCGAGTACCAACTATATTAGCCAGATTTAATTTTAGCAGTTACTAATTAACCAAGCTAATTAGCGTGACGGGCGCTACAGATTTCATCGTGACGGGTGCTACAGCCTCTGATGTAGCGCCTGTCACATTTAGTACATGTGGCCCTAGCATTCAGCTGAACCAGTTGCACTCAAAATTGCAACATTGTTTATCAGGCATGAAGCCACTGTCATGAGTGATGCATGCCTGACTAGACGTAGAGATATTAATACGGGCGCTACGGATTCCATCGTGACGGGCGCTACAGCCTCTGATGTAGCGCCCGTCACATTTTGTACATGAGGCCCTATAGCATTCAGCTGAACCAGTTGCACTCAAAATTGCAACATTGTTTATCAGGCATGAAGCCACTGTCGTGAGTGATGCATGCCTGACTAGACGTAGAGATATTAATATTATTGGCCCATATATAATTGCCATCCGTGATTTCCTCTTTTCCTGGTTGCGAGCTTTATACTGGCCATTTCATCTTTGGATTTTGATGCAGTCACAGCTCATTTTGATGATTGGTTTTCACTTTAACCAATATACACTCAAGCTTTTGGTCACATGTTAGCTCATTATCATATGATGTTGAAGTGGCAGTGCCAAATGGCCTATTCGTCACGTAAGGAAAACACAATAGATGACTACATGCAGGGAACCTTTGTTGAACCTGGAAAAGCTACCTGTCCTACCTATCCGATCCTTACATGATGAACTGCCCCAACAAATATTTTCACACAGTCAAAACTCATTTCTTAATTCTTTCAAAGATGTCGTGAAGGTGTGCATCGAACACTTTCTGACAACGACATCAAGAGTAAACTCTGCAATTCAGTGCTTCCAACAGAATAAGCTACAGGTGGGATCCGGTCTTAACCCTAGCTACCAGGCCTCGGGGTGCCATCATCTTTATATGACTGCATTATGGCCCTCCCCAGCGCAAGTTCTAACCTTCGAACTGGATCTTTCTTTATCAGGATTTTTCAACGAAAATTAATGTTGGTATAAAGAAAGGTGTGTCATCTGCCATATTACCTGGATACAACATGTCGTGAAGATCATTTTTGTTGCTTGATGAAATAGCACATTAAATCAATTGGAATGTTGGCATAATGTGTCTTATTCTTGGTGAATATTTCAGAGAATATTGAAATAAACAATTGGACACTTAACCATCAAGTTGCCTTTGTCTTATTACAGGATTTATAGGACCTAGCCCATTCTGTTTCAGAGGGTGTAGCGCCCGTCACAAAGTATGTAGCGCCCGTCACACTGGAATTTTCAAATTCATGTTAGCAGATAATAAGAGATGGGGCAAACTGTTCTTCAACAAAGAATCAGTACTCAGTACCTTACTATGCCATACTGATAAGAAGTTAAAATCATTTGAGAAATCACAGGGATTTGGAAGTTTCCATACTAACCGCACAAATGGAGGGAAATCCCTGTAGCGCCCGTCACGTTATGCAAATTGTCTGTGATTTTGATTGGTCAATCACATTCTTTCAAATTTTTTATATTACTTTACACTCCTACATGATCTTTAACTGTTTGAAGAATGTTAGTTATATTGGAGCAGTAGTGTGCAAATCTGGCATATTACAATACCAGGAATATACTCTGAATGTAGCGCCCGTCACAATGGAATTGACCATATGTCTCTGGTCATCTCTTATGATATCAGTTCTGTCCAGGTCACACAATTAATGTTGGCCTGCATACACTAAGCCAGGCCAGCTCCCTGTCAGACTGGAACTTCTGTCTTGGGCTATCCATTTTATGAACTCCTACTGGGGTCTAATATCACACACCCCAGCATGCTGAGACAGGCTTGACCTAACGTTTGTTGTTTAATGTAGGCCAACAACTGAACTGTAATTTATAGGCATTCTTGAGAGATTTACCAATTAAAAGAAAAACCTGTTAAATTTTGGTACAAAGTGAAGAGTAGGAAGGCGTTAATGCTCCCCATCTGAGAGAAACTGTACATAATATACATATCTTTCAATGTGTCGTTTTTAAACTGTCATCTTACAACAAGGAGGGATAATGGCCCAATCTCGTGCTCTTCACATAGAACAGTTGAACGAAAATAAATTTACCCCTTCTTCAGTTTTGTTTGCCCAACTAAATTGGCAAACCCTTCTTGATTATGTTAAATTCGTGAAGGCAGTAGAGGTGTACAAATCCATGACAAATGACTACCCGAATTATATGAGAGAACTGTTCTCGATTAATGACTCACATTATATGCCATTGAGATCCTCTTCCAAAAAGGCACTTCGAATTCCTTTCCCTCACTCTGAACTATACAAGAAAAGTCTTAAATACTCTGGTGCGGTTCTATGGAATTCTTTAGAACCCGCAATGCAATGTGCTCCCTCAGTACGTTCTTTCAAACACATGTACATAAAGAACCTCAGTGACAGAAAATGATTGTTCAATCATTCAATTTTGTATTGTCGTGACCATTCGTATGTATTCTCTGTATAGTCATGGTAGTGCTTGTGTGAATTTGTGTTTTTGCCGGAGGGCCTCAGGGAAGATCAGCTTTTGCTGACTGAGTCAGATCATGTATTTGTTTACCCTCGTTAAATAAAGCTTATTATTATTATTATTAGAATCAGAGATGATGGGGAGAATTAAGCATCAGGGATTTTATTGGGGAAAATGAAGAGAAATGGGTGAAATAATTGGTGAATATATAGAGATGATTAAGAGAAATAGAGGGAAGACTGGGGACCTGATCAAGGTTAGATGATATGGATATATATGTAAAGAAAATATAATGGGAATTACCGATGGCTATTCGTCATTGGTACGAGGGAGCATGTGTAGGGCGGTGTGAGGGAACGCGTTGCACGGCATACTCTGAACGACCAGTGCCCATTGTAATACGATGGAGTGCCCAATCAAACCAGCCAACCAACCAACGACATCTTGGCAACGCACCTCTAATGGACCCATAATTTATGCTCTAAAACTTTGTAGAAGTTTGCTGTTTGTGATTGAACTAAACTAATATTATTGACTATACATGTATGTATTCTATAAGGAATATCCAACTAGATATGACAAGATCTCTGACTTTCAGATAGTACCACCTGCACCAGGCCTCAAAACTCAAGACACCCTCTTAGTTTTTCCTTAAATACGTCATATCGACAGGTACAGATCCAGGCAATTTAATTTGATTAAACATTTCACATTTGGAGCGGCTATTCTATTGTGAAACTAGAGGTTCCGCTTTGACCCTTGAGTTGCCGCTCCGGCATGAAGCCTATGGTGGTTGTTTTTTTTGGGCAAAAACATACGTCTCCCCCAACTTCCCACCTTGCCTTGAATGGGCACATAATTTAAGGGAAAGTGCTATAAAATGAATGTAGCAATAAGTATCTTAAACAAAGCTGCGTATCTAAAAATATTAATTACAAAGAAGCGATTTTCATTGTATATACATGTACAAGTAGATGAACGGTTGGACGGACATCGGACACAGATGAATGCATGCACACATACACTAAAACCTGATCAAATGCGGGGGCTATCCCAATGAAGCTTCCATCCAAGTTTGGTGAAATTCCATCCAATAGTTCTAAAGGTATCTTGCAGACAAAGCCTGTATATACATGTACAAGCAGATGGACGGACGGACGGACACCGGACGAATGCAGGCACACACACCAAAACCTAGTCAAATGAGGGGGCTATCCTAATGAAGCTTCCATCCAAGTTTGGTGAAATTCTGTTCAGTAGTTCTCCAGATATCTTGCAGACAAGCCCTGTATATACATGTACAAGTAGATGGACGGACGGACACCGGACATGGATGAATGCACGCACACACACCAAAACCTGATCAAATGAGGGGGCTATCCCACTATAGCTTCTATCCAAGGGGAGTGAGATTCCGTCCAGTAGTTCTCAAGATATCTTGCAGACAAGGCCTGTACATACATGTACAAGTAGATGGATGGACAGACGGACACCGGACACGGATGAATGCACGCACATACACCAAAACCTAATCAAATGAGGGGGCTATCCCAATGAAGCTTCCATCCAAGTTTGGTGAAATTCTGTCCAGTAGTTCTCCAGATATCTTGCAGACAAGCCCTGTATATACATGTACAAGTAGATGGACGGACGGACAGACACCGGACATGGACGAATGCACGCACACACACCAAAACATAATCAAATGAGGGGGGCTATCCCACTGAAGCTTCCATCCAAGTGTGGTGAAATTCCGTTCAGTAGTTCTCAAGATATCTTGCAGACAAGGCCTGTATATACATGTACAAGTAGATGGCCGGACGGACGGACACCGGACACGGATGAACGCATGCACACAGACCAAAACCTAGTCAAATGAGGGGGCTATCCCAATGAAGCTTTCATCCAAGTTTGGTGAAATTCCATCTAGTAGTTCTCCAGATATCTTGCAGACAAGCCCTGTATATACATGTATAAGTAGATGGACGGACGGACGGACACCGGACACGGATGAATGAACCCACATACACCAAACCTAATCAAATGAGGGGGCTATCCCAATGAAGCTTCCATCCAAGTTTGGTGAAATTCCATCCAGTAGTTCTCCAGATATCTTGCAGACAAGCCCTGTATATACATGTACAAGTAGATGGACGGACGGACGGACACCGGACATGGATGAATGCACGCACACACACCAAAATCTAATCAAATGAGGGGGCTATCCCACTAAAGCTTCCATCCAAGTGGGGTGAAATTCCGTCCAGTAGTTCTCAAGATATCTTGCAGACAAGGCCTGTATATACATGTACAAGTAGATGGACGGACGGACGGACACCGGACACGGATGAATGCACGCACATACACCAAAACCTAATCAAATGAGGGGGCTATCCCAATGAAGCTTCCATCCAAGTTTGGTGAAATTCCATCCAGTAGTTCTCAAGATATCTTGCAGACAAGGCAAGGGGACGGACAGACATCCATCCAGACATCCAACCAGACAGACAGACAGACAGCACAAACACTAGATGTCTCCCCCCAACATAGTTGGGGGAGACATAATTAACACGAGACATTCCGTCATGTAATTTACAAACAAACACGTATCAAATCTCAGCTGGAAGAAAAATTACAGGTTTTGTACATGAAATTCAGATTGTCATGCAATATCTGCTCGTTTTATACCATCAACGATAACGGCTACTCGAAGTGCTCATGCAGGTGAGTCTGACGTATGTTGATTTTCACTTCGAAAGTGGAACTTTGATGACAAAAATCTCATGTAGGGGACATTTATCCACAGAATTTATTTTGGTATAAGAAGGGAAGTGTTTTGAACTTGATAAAGATAAAATGATAATCAAAATAATATTTTTTCACTCAAGATTGGGCCTCATGTCCTTAAACAACTTAGACTAAGAAAGGCACTTTCTGTTGCAACATCGTGTATTAATTCGTTTTTGAACAAGTAGAGCGGAGTCTTTTTGGAATTAACTTTATAAATTGTGGTTCGAAGTGATCAATTAAACTAAATAAAAATGCCATTTGACTCTATTATTGGGTCTTGAAACCAGGCACATTATCATACTTACATTACCAAATAAGCTGGTAACCAATTTGAAGTAACTGAAACATTGGAAACAGACATTTCTGAATATATTTAATACAGCTAGCTGGGACAATCCAATATGGCTGCCGAACCAATCAACTAAACAGAAAACCTAACAGTTTTTAAGCCTATCAAATGAAATTTGTACATAATCCATCAACTTAAAAGGCCCTGTGGGGCTCTCCGGGATTGACCTGTTATGTCTTTGTGTACATTCCAGGTCATGGTAAGAATAGGTCTCAGCTCCTCGGAGAGCTTGTCCTACGAGATGACTATAACTGAGGCACCCGTGGGTTTATCAGGTGTTATAAGGAACAGGACCCAACCCGTGTGATTTCCGGGTGTGGAAAGGAAACAAACGTCGTGACATGGCTGAAATAGTGTTGACAGCGATGTCAAATCGTATTCACTCACTCAACTTAAATGTTTTTATTGACACTTATTGATTGATGGCTTGTTAATTTTATAAGTTGGCCGAATTGTGTTGGTCACATGCATACACCGATCACATTATCAACAGGTTTCTCTGTAAAACCTTAATTTGCTCGTGACTGGATCCATAACATTTCAGCACACAACATTTTGGCAGAAGAAATTTCAGTGACCCACGACTTTTCAACAAATGACATTTCGGCAGTAGGGCCTAAGTACTGCATATGATATTTCAGCCTGTGACATTTCGACAATCAAATTTTATTCATTAATTTTACGTTGAATTGAATTTAAGATAATGAAATGGAATTACATGAATTGTCCTGTTGGGAGTTCAGTTCCTGCCATTGAACTTAAATGTCTTAAAAAGTAAATTTTTTTTTATTAATTGGGCAATGCGTTCCTATTTTGTCATACATCCATGAATGATAAATGTAGCCACATGTAAACATGAAATTTTTGTGTATTCCATCTGTTTTACTATCTTAAATTGAATTTCAAAGAATTAATTAAAATAAAATTTCACTACTGAAATGTCGCGGCCGAAACGTCATACCCCACACTTACTGCCAAGTCTCATTGTTGAAATGTCCCCTGACCGAAATGTCCCCTGCGGAAGAGTCACAGGCTGAAATGTCCTAACAGCTACATGTACCAGAGACTACATGTACACATGTGTACATGTAGCTTTAAACTCAGTTTTAAGAGTGGACATTCTATCTCAGATACATTCTACATTGTGTACAGTGTGTGCTCTCTTTAAGTCTCTAAAAGCTGTAGGCTCTGGTTACTGGTTAAAATAGCTAAGCCTCTGTCCTGAATGGCACTATCCAAATGGATTAAGGACTCCAAAGCTAAAAGTCTCAAAAAACATACGATGTTATTAACTATGAATTAAAATGACATAAATTTTTAGGTCAAAAATTGATATGCCAATTGAGACATTCAGTTGTTTAATAACAATTACTCCAAGAATGCTCATAAAATAGTATGCATTCAAAGTAGTTAATTTGATATATTTTAGAATGCAACATTTCGGTAAGCTACATTTCAGCATGCGACATTTCAGTACAAAGTGGTCGTTACAACATTTTAGCACACAACAGTTCAGCAGCTTTATTGTACATGTCAAATTATGTTAAAATAAAGATTTTCATGGAGACAGACTAAAAAAAACATGGAGACAGACTATAGAGCCTACCAAGATTTTGTAGTGAGTGTGTTACGCGCATTTTTAAAATCTGCACAATTTTAAAATTGTCCTGCACGTTTTTAAAAGCTGCGCGATTTTAAAATTGTCCTGCGCGTTTTGAAATGTTTAAGTTCGTGCAACTATTTGAAAATTGCGCAAGGATTTGAAAACCCACAAGTAACAATTTTGAAATTATACAAGCAACTTTTTGTGTTGAATTTCTTTTAGAAAAGGAATATTTTGAAGCTATGCTCAAGTTTTGAGTCTTTCGTTCAGACTGTCATGTGTTCAACTCCATGGGGGGTCAACTGTGATCAACTGCAGCAATGAATTATGCATGCAATCATTTGAAAATGTTTTAAAACAAATTCTCATGGTTTCAGCAACACTTTTTGATGAAAGTTCAATAAATTTGAAGAGTAACAGTCCGCTTTAATATTACCAAATTTTTAAATAGAATGAACTAGTGCAGGACATTTTCATTCTAATAGTTAATTATTTTGACATTATTAAATCTGCGGCCGAAGAAATATGCAGTATTTTATGGAACTGTTCTTCTGGTAATGAAATATTCAGCTTTTTCCCCCACTGGGGTATTTTCCATGTTTTACTGTTTACAATTACTGAAAACAATGAAATGATACCCATTAATCAGAGCTTGGTGTATTATTCAATGAAACATTCAACTGATTAACACATCTGCTGTTACCGAAGGGTTAATTTATAGAATGTGATTTCAATATTCATAATCCCAGGTACCCATTATAATCCTAGGTTAACATGAGGAAACATACCAAAACTACAAATAAGTGTTTGACAGGAAAATATAATGGCTTCAGCCTGACGCCTATACACTGCCACCCCAGAAGCTGCAAAAGATCTAAAAAAGTTGGAAAAAAACAAAACAGCCCATATAATTTTTAATGACTTAAGAATGCATGTATCAATGATTATTTGTAGGGTTGAGAATTGGGGAATGCAAATCGGAAAAGAAAATTGGTTTCCGCTATTTTAAAATTGAACAAAGCTCCATTGTGCGATTCTAAAATAGTCTAAAATCTCGTAGATTTTAAAAACTCTCGTAACAAGTGTTATATGTAGATGAGAATGATTATATATCCATTGCTTATACAAATAATTTGAAAGTTTAACATCACTCAGCCTTCGTGGAGATCTGTTACATGTGGGCTGACTGCATGATTGGAAATTTACTAATTTTTTACAAAAACTAAATTGACACCAACAAAAATACCTATAAAATCTTCCCAATATTTCTGTGCATTCATGTATACATGTATGTACCTCAAACCTGGATACTGCCCAATTATAACTGGTCTGTTTAGATGTAACAGATGAAATTGGCAAAATGTCGCACCCCGAAATGTCTATTTATTTTGTGAAAAAATATTACGTGCTGAAATAATATGTGTCATAATGTCAGGGATTCCTCCCCATACATTCCAGTATTCTACAAGTTTTAAAATTTGTGAAGTTCCCTGGTTTTCTAGCCAGAGGACAGGTTACATGTACATGTAGCTTCCACAGAGATTTTATCATAGCTAGGCCAGTCTGTTTTGCTGGCTGACCCAGCCATCTGGTCTGTAACACAATTTTATCTGTATGGTGACACTGACTTTAATGAATAGGCCTAACCACAAGCTCTATGAACTGATGAGTGCAAATTTGAAACTGTGAGAGATAGCAATTGACTCCAGAGTTTTATGTCTGTTAAACACACATTGAACTACTTGACTCAGAGGGGAAAGTATTACAGGGAAGGAGACCAAATATTTACTACAGTTAAATACCCAAGTTTAGTTATCATAGACAAAATCTGGGTTTGACACTAAAAATCCAGAAAGATAAATGCAATTTACTTCATATTTGAACAATCTTCAAGTTAGCACATAGATGTTTTTCAGTGCTGTTGGTATTTTAGAATAAGTGGCTATATTCAGTTATCCAGTTGCCTGAACTGTGTTTGTAGCAAAACAAAAAACAAAACAAAGAAAACTAGAATGTGTACATCTGCAATTGATGCAGCTATATACGAATTCAATTTATATGTTTGTCTATTCTGTCCTTGTTATTGGCACACATACACACATGTACACATGGATACAATTTCATAAATCAGTGAAAAATGTCTCGAGAACAACTGACAGTACTGTTTGCTAAAAAGGTATGTGTAATACACATTTATGTATAATATGTTTTTCAAAAGTGTGGAAATGAACCATGTAGTGTTTCCTGTTTAGGAAGTATATATAGTGTTTCCTGAATAGGAAACAATACATGATTTCCTATTTAGGAAACGTTAAAGTGTTTCCTCTTTTGGAAACTTCACGTGGTTTCCTGTTTAGGAAACATTATGTTGTGTTTCCTGATCTGGAAACAAATTGCCAGAATGGGCGATGGGTTACTCATTTAGGAGTTGGCCTGGACTGTTTGTTACTTACCTTACCTCTTACCTGTCACCAAGAAAATGTCATTCAGTGGTCATTCAAAACTATTCTTGAGCTGGGCTAATCTTGTCTATTATCGATCCAAATATGACAGGATTTCGATGTGTCCATTTAGCTGTAGTTGGAATATACTCTTGTGTCTCGCTTTCGTGTCCTCTTTCATGTGTTACACGCACCACCCTCGTCTTGCATTTTACTTATTTTTTTTTTTTACATGATTTACAATGTGCAGCAATGGAACCCAAAATTTGTGACATGGCTGGTGGAGCCACTTTAGAGTAGGTGTCATATAATGAGACAATTGCAAAACATAGCGGGTAGGTAGTATTGTGCTTTTTCGTGTCCTGAATCGTTACCTTTGCCACTTCGTTACATGTGTGACAAACAAATGTTGATCCCAGAAGAACGAAAGTGAAACTAAGACCAGTCTTACATATAAAATGTTCATGTGCCATGATCAGTTTGATGGTAAAGTATAGAGTTTGATGGCGACCTAGTATGGTGATTTCGCATGATGTATGCGAAAGGACACGAAGACATTTTTGGTGTCCATGTTACACGCACCACTTGATTGGCTTGAGGCAGTGAATGTCACTAAATATGCTGACTAAGAATAGGATTAAATATTCTAACAATTTGATCATGTTTTTATTCTATTTGACACTTAAGTTAACATGTTATGTGATGAATTTTGCATATAGTTTGGTGTCCTCGTTACACGCGCAACTTCATTATTTTTTTTTTCTCCCAAATTGTGGAATATTATCCGTTTTCTTATGTTTTCCGAATCTCTGTATATCAATATTATCCCTAACTTAGTGCATCCAGGAATTGACATCTTTTCAAGATTGGTTTGCATGTCACACTTTGGTACCCCCATTTCATGGAATGACCCAAGTATCAGTTTGACTTTGTGATTATGCATTATGTATAGAATGGGTGCCGCCTTGGTCATGCTGCCCAAGGCCAAAAGTTGATGTGCATTTCTTCAGTGAGTTGATTCATATTTTATTAATGTTTTCATAAGTAAAAATAGAGATTGTGCCGGAATTGACTGGAAGAATTCTTTGGACTGTTTGAAGAACTGGGGAAATAATTAATATTCATAATTTTAGCTAAGCATCCATTCATCCCTTATAACAATGGCAACTTTTAGTACTCTTAGTAATAAACACATACAAAGTTTTGTCTATAGAGATGAAAAATATGTATTTATAGATTTTGTTTCACATAAATGCAATATCAAAAGTATTCAACTCATAGTCGAAGTTGGGGAAAACAGCTAAAATATTACACCATTTCACCTTCAAATATGGCCGCCGTTTGGCAGAATCTGGTCACAATTCCAGACACTTTTGACGCTTCCGTAAATTTAATGATGACAAATATATGGTGTTTTATATTATATCGTACTTGTGTAGATTTGTGTAGAGCTTAACTGTGCTTTAATTTGTTTACGTGTAAATATTTTATTTAAAAATCACCTGCTATGCCTATTGTACTTTGATGAAGAGTATTTTGATTAGTGTTGAAACTTTGATTATTAAAGAGGTAGTAGCGTGATTTTAATTGTTCTGGTAAACTGAACATTATGATCATCTGCAACATTTTCCAAGGGTTTTTCATGTCTCGAAGTTTTGAATTCCATATAGGGACCAATATTGTTAGATTCTCAAATTCGGTCTAGTGAACAAGATGGAAATGGGAAATGACTGAGATGACGTCGGATAACGTGACCTGGTGTTCATGACGTCATGTTAGAAGGCATCACAGTACAATAAAAGTTCTATGACGTTGCAAAGCGTCATGTTCAGAATGCTGATGCGTGTTTTGCGACGTCATCTCAGGCACTGGAACCAAGTGCAGGTGCTAGCTGTCATGTTTTCCAGAGAATGTCAGAAATGTAATTTCATTGCCCGTGATATTAAAAATTTAAGTCACAGAAAAATGTTGACTATAGTTAATCTCAGCTACTAAATATCTTTTATCGAAATATGTTATTTGCTGAATATTTTCTAAATGACGCTACTACCTCTTTAAGTTGTATAGCCCGCCTAAAAGCGTATTATGTGGTGATTTCCGACCGTTTGTGTCTTTTCTATATCTGAGACAGTTTTCCAGGTACAGTTTCATTTTTGTGTGAGTGGATACTTTCGGGGCAAAGGCGTATTTGGGTAAATTGGACGCGTATCAACATGGTCTGGCCTACAAACTAGAAAATCATTGAACCGTTCGTGTTAGCCAAGTTGACATGGCTTCGTTCTTTCCTACTACGCCATGATACATCTCAATGAACTTACATGTACACTCCGGGATCACATGGCTCCATGGGTCGATCGGCTCCATCCGGCAATAAAACAACCCCTCCCAGCTCTCTGTCCATTTGTTTTATCGAGTTCGACAAAGAGTTTGATTGCCTTGAAGTGCCCATCCGTCTGCAATCAGTCTTCAAACATCAACGGTCGGTTGAATTCTCCGCCATTATATTCGTACGTATCGCGTGATCAGCAACATATCGTTCGGATCACGCGACCGGCCGTACGAAGATAATGGCGGAAGTTCAACCTGTCTTGGATGTTTGAAGACTGCTTCCAGACAGATGAGCTCTTCACGGCAATCAAACTCTTTGCCTAACTTTTTTTTTTTGTTTTTTTTTTATTGACTGAATTTCATATACACATATATACATATATACAAGTGATCCTCCGTCTGCACATTTAGAATTTTCCTGGTATTTCACGGTACAATGGGTAATTATAATAATTCATACAATATCTGCCAGCTATTAGAACTCTTTGCCTAACTTGATAAAACAAATAGACAGAGAGCTGGGAGGGGTTGTTTTTTTGCCGAATGGAGCCGGTTGGCCCATGGAGTTGTGTGATCCCGGAGTGTATATGTAATTTCATTGAGAGGCATAATGACCTAGTAGAAACGAACGAAGCCATGGCAACTTGGCTACGTTCGTGCCCGGTCTCTATCTATGACAGTTATTTATTCCCAGTTGCAACTTACACAAGGTGGAGACGAAGTGTGGTGTATCAGAATTGAGGTCGAGGTCAGAGATCAAAGGCCTATGTGACCTCAAAGCACGAATCATTGAAACCCTTTTTTGAGAGAGGATTTAAATGGCGGAAAAAATCGTGATGACCCCAATACCAGAGGAATTAAAAATTACAATTTTTGTGTAAGTAGATAGGGATGGACGACTTGTCACGTACCAAACTTGAGGTCAAGTTCAAATTATGGTTAAGGTCATTGTGACCCCGAAATCAGTCGCATCTTTTTAGACAGAACTTTGATAGAGTAGGGGGAGACGATGTGTCACACACCAACATTGAGATCAAGGTCAAAGGTCAAGGTCACTGTGACCCCAAAATCAAGTCTCCACTTTTTATACGCCCGCCAAAAAGGCGGACGTATTATGTGATGGCGGTTTCCGTCCGTCTGTCCGTCCCCCGTGTCCGGTCTATATCTGGAACACTTTTCTATTTACAGTTCCAATTTTTGGTGAGTGGATACCCTACGGGGAGACGATGTGTCGCGTACAAAAATGAAGGTCGAGGTCAGAGGTCAAAGGTCACTGGCCTGAAAAACAGGAAATCACTGAAGTGTTCGTGTCCGGTCTATATCTCTGAATGTTTTCTATCCACAGTTGCAATTTTTTGTGAGTGGATACACCAGGTGGAGACGATGTGTCGCGTACCGAAATTCAGGTCGAGGTCAGAGGTCAAAGGTCACTGTTGCCTAAAATCAGGAAATCATTGATCATTGATAGTTTTCTATCTACAGTTCTAATTTTTGGTGAGTGGATGCCCTAGGGGGGAATGATGTGTTGCATACAAAATGTAGGTCGAGGTCAGAGGTCAAAGGTCAGTGTCCCGGAAAAATCAGGAAATCATTAACAATTTCTAATTTTTTGTGAGTGGATTCAATAGGGGGAAACGAGGTGTCGCATACCAAAATATAGGTCAAGGTCAAAGGTCACTGACCCCAAAATCAGGAAATTATTAAAAATAACTTTTTTTTTTGTGTCAGTAGATACACGAGGGTGACACGATGTGTCACATACCAAAATGTAGGTCAAGGCTGAAGGTCAAGGTCACTGTGACCCCCAAAATCATGAAATTGTTAAAAATCAAGATTTCTTGTGTCCATTGATACACATCCTCGCGAGCCAGTGTATCGATCGATCTGTTAGGATCGATACACTGGCTTGGTTAGTTACCCATATGAGTTCTGGATATAGATAGATCAAGAGGCTTCCTCTAAATCAACCCAATCAGTGAATGCGCTAAGCCAGTTGATTAGGCCAATCCGCTGCCAGGTATGAGATATGACGGGATTGAATTTCATTGCGGACTCAACTGCTTTGATGTCAAGTTGAAATCAACATTGGAAGTCGAAGCAAAAAGCTTAAGCTTGGGATACCGACATGCTTATTCAAAACAAGCGCAGTGGATGAAATGTACGAGATTGTATAATGGAGGCATCGACTCAAGAACTCATTCGAAAGATCAAAAATGTCAAGATAAACCCTCTTCAAGGATTTAGGATTTACCTGGACTTGTGAAGATTTTTGAGATATTGAGGGAAGATAATGTGTCGTGTACCAGAATGGAGGTCAAGATTAAAGGTCAAGGTCACTGTGACCCAAAAATTTGAAATCATTAAAAATAGCCTTTTTTGTGCCAGTAGATACATTAGAGGGACATGATGTGTTACATACCAAAATGTGAGTCAAAGATCAAGGTCACTGTGACCCCAAACTCAAGAAATCATTAAAAGTCACATTTTCATATACATGTACCTGTCGAAGACGAGATCATGTAATGCGATGTTGCATTCTGTCCATTCACCCATTAACATTAGTTGTCCATGCGATATCTCTTAGTTTGAAGGTATGGATTGATATCAAACTTCGGGTACAGCTCACTCGCATTACAAAGAGAGATCAATTTGTCAAGTTTAGCTGCCTATATGTGTTAGGTTGGAATATTCACACTTTTCTCCCCTACATGTATATGGCATTTGTCCTGTGGAGTTGTCTCTCATGTTTCATACATGTAAGAAATGGCTACATTTACTTAAATTGTTGTGAAATAAAAACCATAGTACGATACATTTACTAATTAAATGGGGAGAGAAGTCCTTTATAAACTTTATATCTGTTTATTAACTCAAGAACAAAGGTTTACTTCATCACTTTCTTCACATCCTTCTACCTTCATGGAAAATTTTCTTGCCTGAAAGGAATCCATTTGAAAGAAAACTACTATTTTCTTGTGTTTGACTATTGTCGATTTCAGTGTGGGATATGTGAGCTCTCGACTCTTTGTTTCAAGGCCACCTAGTTACCAAGAGTTCAGCCCATTTTAGTTTATCATTCAATATAAGATGTGATGTGTGTAACATTCTCAGAAGCATAAAATCATAGACCTTTCTCTGGATTGCTAGCTACCAATTCGTATCAAGGCCATTAACAATCTAGAAATTCAGACCAGTGTAATTCCAGATATACGGGCGTATATTGAAGCCCCTTGGGCTCTTGTTTGTATATTTTTTGTGGGTATATCAAGGGGACGATGTGTCATGTACCAAAGTTTAAGGTCAAGGTCAAACCCACTGTGACAAAATCTGGAAATCATTGAAAATCGACAAGGTGACCTGAT
Organism: Hanleya hanleyi; assembly: GCA_036873755.1. NCBI lineage: Eukaryota > Metazoa > Mollusca > Polyplacophora > Lepidopleurida > Hanleyidae > Hanleya > Hanleya hanleyi. The sequence goes on from JAVTVY010049546.1 coordinate 118,479, forward strand.
AACATATTGTCCATCCCCACCAAGATAGAAGTCCCTGACAAAACTATATTGGCAAAGTGAGCATACATAGATGTATGATATTTCAATCTGCAGTTTTAAATTACCCAAGCAATACCCTGACTTCAGTATTTTCATCACCTAGTACTGGAAATACGATACTGTCCTGGATTAAGGTAAAACGGGTTAACTTTGACACAACTTTATCTCCAATCTGATTTGGAGACCAGAACCACACTATGTCAAAATTGGGTACCATTAAGAGTCCACACTGGATACATTTGGACCTATTCAAATTATTGTTGTAATAACCACAGATATTTATTGCATGTAAATTTGAAAAAGAAGAACATGTGTCATTGTTACCCCATGGTGAATGCCCTGGGATAACATAATTGACATGCATCATCAAAGTCATAACAAACCAGCTGGGGTAACTTTGACATGTTGAGCTGGGGTAACTTTGACATCATCATGGGAATCAATGGTGAACGTGGTGTCCAAGTTACCCCAAATACACACAATTACTGAAAATAGTGCCCAGATGAAAGAAATGGATAAAGCTATTATATCAATGATTAGTACTTCTAAGATAGTATATTTTTACTATAAACTCAAAACATTGCAGTACTTCCCCATATAAGTTTTTGTGTCAAACTGTTATCAGTTACACCAGTGCCAACTACATGTTTAGTGGTCATCTTATGAAGAGTGTCACATGGCTCGCCACCTACTCTCTGCTAACTCAGCAGATAACTATCTATGAGCTGTAACAATATGCTAATATAACTAAAACAAAAAGTTGTCAAAGTTGTCCCACTGTCAAAGTTACTCCGTGTTACCTAACACTTCATATCCGACTTGTCTCTACGTTTCTTGCGGATATACGTGAGTAGTATATAAAAGGCAAATTGGACCGGATTGACCTATTTTGAGGCGGAACTGGGGCGGGATTTCCCAGTGGGGGTTTCCCCATGACGATCACGTGATCAAGACGTACTGAAAATCCGTCACAGAGCTCTCGTCCAATCAGAAGCGAGTATTTCAAATCCGTCACAGAGCTCTCATCCAATCAGAAGCCGACATTTTTTTTTATAAATAGTTCCGAAGCATCAATGGCCTGTACAGGGTCCTCGACAATATCGCCATCTATTTGCCCATGTTAAATGGCAAGTGGGGAACCCTCGGTTTCACCATACAATGAAAGGGTCCCAGTGAGAATTGAACCCGGGTCGTTTTATCAAGAGGCAGACACGTTATCCATTAGGCTACGAGTCATATGCTACAAACCAATGTTGAAGATAGCATATATATGTCTACTACGAATGTTAATGTATACGGGCAATACCTAAATAGACGTTTTGTGACCTAGGGGAGCTAGTAATGGTCCGATTGGGTCGAGTGAGGTATCAAAGTGAAGCATTCGTGAAGGGGCATCTGATGGGCTGGGTATGGGGTTGAAATAGCGGCATTCTGCGCATGCGCGGTGGCCCAAGTGTATGAAAATAGACGTTTTGGAGCTAGGGGAGCCACTAATGGGTCGATGGGGTCGAGTGAGGTATCAAAGTGAAGCATATGTGAAGGGCCATCTGATGGGTTGGGTGTGTGGTAGGAATATCATTCTGCGCATGCGCAGACGCAATGTGGAGCTCTCGTCCAATCAGAAGCGAGTATTTCAAATCCGTCACAGAGCTCTCAGCCAATCAGAAGCGAGTATTTTGACCCGGTGCATTATGGGACATATCCAAGATGGCCGCACGTATGTTCAAGATGGCGGCACATCCGGTGTCGAAAACTGGCCATTTCGTCGAGATGTGGTCACCTAGTGTCGAAAACTGGACCCTGTATGGGTCCCGCTAGATGTTTTGGAGCTAGGGGAGCCACTAATGGTCCAATGGAGTTGTATGAGGTATCAAAGTGAAGTATATTTCAAGCATGGGTGGGTGCATGTAAAATTTTTCCTGAAAAAATACGGAACACGGACTGATGCAATGATTGTCTTTTTGAATTTGGTGCTAATACTGTTATATGGAATATGGAATAGGTCTTTGGATTATGGACGCGGATATTCTTTAATGGACGACGGTTGGATTATGAATGACGGACTAGACGCTTGTAATTTATCCTAAATTACGTGAAAATACCTATATGGGGTATGGGGGTATAGGACCATCCTGGGAAACCTACTTCTCGACATTTGCGGTATAGGTTGTGTGGTCTCGTTTTCTTAGTCTCGTCATTTAGAACATGATAGGAAGTGTCCCGGAGCGAAACGGTGAATTTTTTGGAAAAGTACGATATAGCCCCATATAGTCCCATACTGGGGTATAGGATCAATGTTTGTCCCCCTGGGAAACCTATTCCTATACATTTGCGGTAGGGTTGTTTGGATTTGTTTTTCACGTCTCGTCATTTAGAACATGATAGGAAGTGTCCCGGAGCGAATCGGTGAAATTTTTGAAAAAGTACGATATAGCCCCATATAGTCCCATACTGGGGTATAGGATCAATGTTTGTCCCCCTGGGAAATGTACTTCTATACATTTCCGGTAGGGTTGTTTGGATTTGTTTTTCACGTCTCGTCACTTAGAACATGATAGGAAGTGTCCCGGAGCGAATCGGTGAAATTTTTGAAAAGGTACGATATAGCCCCATATAGACCCATATAGTCCCATACTGGGGTATAGGATCAATGTTTGTCCCCCTGGGAAACGTACTTCTATACATTTGCGGTAGGGTTGTTTGGATTTGTTTTCCACGTCTCATCATTTAGAACATGATAGGAAGTGTCCCGGCACGAATCGGTGAAATTTTTGAAAAAGTACGATATAGCTCCATATAGTCCCATACTGGGGGTATAGGACCAATGTTTGTCCCCCTGCGAAACCTACTTCTATACATTTGCGGTAGGGTTGTTTGGATTTGTTTTTCACGTCTCGTCATTTAGAACATGATAGGAAGTGTCCCGGAGCGAAACGGTGAAATTTTTGAAAAAAGTCACCGAGGCCTGGGTAGGCCCATAGGCCTATACTGCATGGCTATGGGAGTATAGGGCCATACGGGGTGGACATGTTGGGGTCTAGGTGGGCCACTAATGGTCCAATGGGGTCGAGTGAGGTCTTATTTTGAAGCTCTCGTGGAGGAGCACTTGACTACACTAATGGTTCGTACGTTGTCAATAGTCTGCGCATGCGCAGACTGGCCCGTAGTATAGAAAGCAGGCATGTTGGGGGTATGTGGGTGTATGTTTGGGGTAGAGATGCACCGCTATGGGTCCGAATGGGTCGTGGAAGGTGTCAAAGTGAAGCTTGTGTGGGGTAGAGTCAGAATGGTGTGTTTTTAAGTGCAAGCCGCGTCAATCTGCGCAGTTGGTTGTAGTAAGTAAAGTGGCCATTTTGGGGCAGTGAAGGAAGGTATTTTGGGTAGAGATGGACTATTCACGGTCCGAATGCGTCCTGGAAGGTGTCATTTTGTAGTTCTCGGGGTGTACATTCCAATTTGAGGGATGTTCCCGTCATCTGTGATGTCATCGATGATGTCATCAGTAGGGGTAATAGCCAAAGTGTGCATTTTGGGGCAGTACAGAAAGGTATTTGGAGTAGAGATGGGCCATCCCTTATCTGATTGTGTCGTGGGAGGTGTCATTTTGTAGCTCTCGGGGTGTAGACCCCGATTTGAGGGCTTTCCACAGCATCTGTGAGTCATTGGTGACGTCATCAGTACGAGTAGTAGCGAAAGTGAGCCTTTTGGGGTAGTGAAGGATGTTATTTGGTGTAGAGATGGACCATCCGCGGCGCGAATGCGTCATGGGAGGTGTCATGTTGTAGCTCTTGGCTTGTAGACCCCGATTTGAGGGATATCCACAGCATCTGTGACGTCATTGGTGACGTCATCAGTACGAGTAGTAGCGAAAGTGAGCATTTTTTAGCAGTGAAGGATGTTACTTGGTGTAGAGATGGGCCATCCGCGATACGAATGCGTCGTGTGAGGTGTCATATTGTAGCAACGCCCGCCAACGCCAGGCTTAACGCTACAACGCCCTGCTCAAGTAACTCAAGGCTGGAGGCAATGCATTTTTTAAGCAGTATGCAATTGGACAGTACAAGCTTATTATATAGCCTTTCACACTCGAGCAAACTAATACTGAGATAGAATCCAGCCAAATTCAGCCTATGGGACTTCGCTGGTGGTCACGTGACCATAGACGAAGAGCTTTACACATGGTGTTGTAAAACAATCTTGTGCGCAATTTGTATTGCATAAAACATGTTATAATTTGGCTTCAACAAAAACATGTAAACTGTATTTTATTAAAGTGAGTGGTGCTTCTCGTAAATTTATGTTTATTTCATAGAGTTTGCGAAAATCCGACCTCAAGTGATTTCAGGGGACTGTAAGTGAATGCAATATGACGTATGAATTGAATTTAAAGCAACGAACACATTATCGCCAGTCAAGTTGAAGTTGGCAGTGCATTTGGTTAAGCAATTCTATGGACGAAATGAACTGAAATAGTCGAAAAATTGCGCACAAGAAGGGAATTCGGTTTGTTGACGAAGTTGGAAGAAATCTGTCATTTTATAGTCTCCCTTGTCTAGCTCTCCTGGTGAAAATACAAATTCTTGCAAGTGTCCAAAAGTGAGAATCGGAGCGGAAATTGTAAAATATGGAAATCCCATTAGTTTCGATTGTATTCTAGCTTTTTTTCCTGTATGCATACTATGAACACTTTTTATGATTATAAAGCATTATGATACTGTCCGCATCGTACATTTATTCTCGATATGCAGTACAAAGTGTGTCAGATTGATCCGTTGAACCGGAATAAACACACGTGACGAATTTTGCGGAACCTATTCCGCGGTTTTTTACGGGAGGTGACAGAAATTTCGTGGGCTTTAATGTTGAATAAATGTGTAATTTCCTGCGTACTTGAATAGTAGAGCGAGGAAGAGGTATGTCAGAGTGGCTTGGCCTTATGGGAGGCAGTTTTGCCGATGTGAACATGTCCTAGAAGGGAGAAAGAGGCTTCTGAAGACGATGATGATTCCACGAAATTTCCAAAAGACTGGGGACTTGGTAAGTATCCCACAATGCACCATCAAACTGTGGGACATTTAACGTGGGCAAGACATTATTGTAAATGCGTGTTCGTATGGCAAATAAATGCACAGTGGTCTGTCCAGGGCTTAACTGGAAACCCCCCCCCCCCAAAAAAAAACAACTAATTCATAGATCAGCACAAGCTGTTGATATGGCCTTGTCATATACATCCATATATGTGCTAACAGGTTGGGGAATACATGCATGTACATGTAGGCTAGCCTGCTACATGTAGTACAGGTGTCGGAACAGTTATCGGACAGGTCAGTTATCGGACACGCATCTCGTGCGTACGTGTTGTGCTCATGATGACAATGCAATATTAATAATGTCGGAACAAAGGCGAGATCTTTTTTAATTGTATATGCAAAATATAGAATTATAGGTAGCCATATGAAAGTAAAAAAATTTAAACTAACATTTTTGTTTTCATCAAAATTCGAAATTTCTCGTGTTGTGGCGGGGGTGCGAAATTCGATCTACCACCTTGTCTTCCCGATCTCTCAAGAAAATACATATAGAAATTGAACAACGATCATATCATCTGAAACGACAGAACTCCAGCTAATGACGCATGCACAAAACTTGAAAATACAGTGCACTTCAACGTCAATTTTTGGTTCAGGATGGGTGTCCGATAACTGGTACTGTCCACGGCGGGAACTGAGCTGAAAAGTCGAGTTAAAGATAGCTTGCGCACGTGCAGAAGGGAGTGACGTCATTGATGGAATTCATAATGGAAGAAGGCTGACAAGCTTGAGTCATAGTGTCAGTTTTTATGTCATTTCGAGAAGTACTTTTTTATATATTCCAAATAAACCTTGAAAAATGCACGATAATAGGTCGGACACCCGTAAGACTGTAGATCCATATAATTGGACCTGTATTGACGTGGAGGCTGAACTCGGACCTGTGTCAAGTTCAAGTATTTATTGCACAAACAAGATTCAATGACCTCCAGTGACGCAAGGTGATGAGTAAAGCTTACATCTGGGAGCATTGCCTCAAATAGATTGGACCAATCACATCAGGAGTCACTGCTTGACCACTCGAGGTCACTGAACACGCTCCATATTACAAGGGTGTCAGATCCTATTAGCGGGTTTGCACATCACCTGATTTTAATGAGATTGAGCAGATATTGAAACACTGATTCAAACATGATCATGCAGCCCTGTATATAGTATACACTCATGCAGGGGTAGAAATTGGCACTTGCACTGAACAGGACATTTGTGGAAAGTGTCCTGCTAACTATATAAAACAGTAGCAACTACCATGAGAAATTGCCGGACATCAGCAATTTTTAGCCGGACATGTCCTGCATGTAATATAATGCGAATTTTGACCCCTGCTCATGGCTATTACATTCTCCATGTATTTTTCTCAAATCTTTCACAGAACTGGAGTTATTACATGCTTTGATTGGATACTATGTACATGTATGTGTGCATCAATTGGGCTAAAGATACTTTCAGTTTTCAATTATTAATACTTGTGTGATGGATTTACCTTTCCCAGGCCGTGCTCTTTCAGGTTTATTCTTCATTCTCCTTGACCACCATACATGTACATGCAGTTCTCATAAGTCAGATTTTAGGCGAGTGATACCATCCCAATGGGATATGAGTATCAAAACTGGGAAATGCTTATTATATTAATGGGTTCAAAATACCCGATTCAACTTATTATTATAATTGAGGTATCCTTGTACGGTATCAGTAACCTCTGATAATACCTCGATCGGTGTATACACAGGTCTGATACCTCCTGTAGCCTGAAGGCTAGAGACCGCGCTAACTGAATATGGCTACCACAGTTGTCACATGTTACGATGCTTTAATATGTATAATGTGGTAAATACAGATTTTGCGATCTCACAAGCAGTCATAGATATTCCCAAAGTCTGTATGGTCACAATTTGAAAATTACTATGAGCATATTATCCATAATATCATTATTCATCACTTTTTTCAAAACATTTATTTCATATATACTATAGCCACTCTATCACTATTCATCTGTGCCATTGGCATGACTGGGTACAGTACTTCCCCTTAGAATTCAACCACAGGAAGTTCCCTTTTCAAATTTGTTATTCAAACACAGAATAGGTAAAATTTCCATTCTTCATTCAAATTGAAGAAAAGATATTTCAGATATAAGCCATTTTTGTTGCACTTCGGGTGATCGAATTATTAGGGGAATTTGCTCCTTGGCTTCTTTTGCTCAAACTCTGTTAAGTTTTGAAACTATATCGGCTTCGCGTATACAGCAAATTTTAAGGATGCGGTGCGCCTGGCCAGTTCATCCGAATCCTTTCATCGGCAAAATAAGGAGAACCGTTGACATTAGAACCTTGATTTTTTGGCATGAAGGTGCATTAGGGAACTGTTACCAACAAGTTCTGAGCTAACTAATTTGTGATGAAATTTGACCTACTTCGCGTATACAGCAAAGTTTAAGGATGCGGTGCGCCTGGCATGCCTGGTCCAGGGTCGTTTTTTTTTTCGCCGAGAAGGAAACAAAGAAATTAATTTTGAGATAGATTTGTTGATAGAATCTTTCGAATTATTGCTCCTATATTTTCGTTCGAAGTAGGCTCTCATTTGCAAATTGTCCGGTAATGAGTGTGTGAGTGGGTCAGTTCATCCGAATCCTTTCATCGGCAAAATAAGGAGAACCGTTGACATTAGAACCTTGATTTTTTGCATGAAGGTTCGTTAGGGAACTGTTACCGGTACCGGCGAGTTCTGAGCTGACTAACTTTTGATGAAATTTGACCTAATTAGGTGATCTATAACATTACGCTTGGACCCCCAAGTCTTCTTCCTCACCCTACTTCGTTGGTCCTGTGACGTTAGTCACACTACTCATGTGATTATTAATAGTTATGTGATGAACAGAATCTTACACTCGTGTCAATTTAACATGAAAGTTATAACACTTGTGGAGTAAGTTTTATATTTAGTAGCCACTTGTGCAAGATCCTCTATTTATCGAACCCCTCCATTTGCAACTAAGTCAATGACTATAAAACTTCAATCAATTTTTGGGGTAAATTTTTTTTTTAATAATTTTCCTACGAAGTAGGCTACCATCTGCAAATTGTCCAGTAGTCAGTGAGTGAGTGAGTCCATCCGAGACCGTTCGTCCGCAAAATAAGGAGACCCGTTGACATTAGAATCTTGATTTTTTTGCATGAAGGTGCATTAGGGGACTGTTACCAGCAAGTTCTGAGCTGACCTACTTTTAATGAAAAATTTCGGGTGATTTTCATAAAAATCACTCGTGATTCTGACTTGGGCCATGCCCATCTTAATATAGGCAGGATTTCAACTTGGGGTGGAGGGATTTCCAAGAGCTCAGTGCATGTCAGAGTCCAAATGGCTACCCTATATCATAGGTTCTGTGACGTTAGTCACACTGCCATGTGATTACCCTCTAAATTCATCAATGGATTCGGTATGATCACTAATGATAATCATCATGCCTAGGCTTGGTTCATCTGACAAAACTGTACCATGACAAAGAGTGGGTCCTGTTTTAGGAGTTCCAAATCACATTCAAGACCCCATGACCTCTCTGATATTCAAGAGAATTTGTAAAAACCAGGCAATGTGTTGAATATTTCATCGCCTTGTTTGTTTTGCCCAAGTGACATTCCCCTCGGGAAGAAATAAGTGAATTTAATCTCACAGGATGTTCATTCAGGTCGACAGTCACTGTTAAGCAAGCAAAGCGACCTTGTCACTGTCACAGCACATCTGAAGGTGTAAACATAGGGCATATAATTTGGTCTTAAGTCAAGCACTACTATCCAAGATGGCCACCATTACTATGACAACCACAATATCTTTGTGCGAATTATTATTATTTTTTTTTTTTTTTATATTTGATCATAGATCCAATATATATACAAAAAAGAAAGAAATAAAGTATTCTACTTCTGACATGTCTGACTGCCTTAAGGAGGTGTACTTAACCATTGTTTCATTGGAATGTTTCTACACTGTTTCAGATAGTTGAACTGCCTCCTGGAAGCAGTGTATGTGTATACCAGGACCAGTACCACCAAGCCATGAACAAATTCAATATATCTTTTTGGAGAATGAAACAGTCAACATCAGATATGTCAGAAACCAACACCACCCCTGGGACCTGCATGGAAGAGATACTTGGTGAACACTCTCCTCCCTTGATGAAATGGCTATGAGAAACTACCAGCACAAAACAGTAACATCATAGGAGCAATAATGGGTGAGCAAAACATCACAATCTGAACTCACATACTAAAGTTTCCGAGCACCAGATAAATGTCAGATACATTAAAGTTGCAGAAAGTTAAGTATATTCAAGAAATACATAGTTCTGTTTCCATGATTTCAGTTATAAAGTGGTTGTCCCATCATTTTGAGGATATTCAGCAAGTAGTATATCGATGTGAATTGCTTATTAGCTAAGATTAACTATTAGAAAATACATCCATTATTAATACCTCGTTTGAAATCCCATTTTATTGAGAAGGGCTGCCTATTAGAAGACTTGTAAATCAGAAATCAGCTTCTTACAATGTTGTTTATCCATTTCAGCTTCCTGTACAACACAATCGAAAACATAGCTTCTGAGATCAACTGGAAATGGGATTGAAGAGCTGCAGAGGACCCGTGGTGATCATTGCTTGATTCACTTCCTCTCTACCATGTCTACATGAACTCGCTTGTCAGAGATCATCTAACATAAGCTGCAATTCACTGTCAGATATCTAAAGAATATTTATTGAGATCAGAGTTTAGGTGAGAACGTATGGTCCCTCTTTTATGTAAAAATCACATGACTAACTGTAACGTGAACAATAGTCTGTTTGGATACAAGCGCAAAGGACTGTAAATAAGAAAGCACTGACAAACCACAAAATTAATGAATGATTGGGATGTTTATATGTTACTGTAAAAATGATTTAATAGTGCTCATGTGATTTAGTGAGAAGGTGCGTTCAATGTTCTGTCTGGATACAACAGCCAAGGACTACACACGACCAGAAAACACTGACAAACCACAGACTAAAGAAATTATCCGCATGTTGCTGTATGTTTCAATTGTGTCAAGGTGAGAATGCGCGGTCCATCTTAAACCACCCGATTGAGAGAACAATAGTCTGTGTGGAGACAACCAAGGACTGTCAACAAGAAAGCATTGTCAAACCATAGACTGTTAGTTGGGGTAAAGAAATGAGCGGTATATATATATATATATATATATATATATATATATATAATGCTGCATCATATATATCATGCTATTGAAAAGTGGGTGAAATCCACGAAACAGGTTTAGCAGTATAATATACAGTTTTTGCTCATACTCTACATTATGTGTAGCGTTTTTCTCTATATCATGCTGTGTATGTTTTAATGTATGGAAGAATGACCAGTGTATGTCTAAAAATAAAACTGAAGTATTCCTCTGAAAACAATCAGATTTATTGATATTTATGGTCTGCTACTTTTTGCTACTCGAGAACTATTAAACCAATCGATCTCGAACTTGGAAAATGTCTTGACATTGGTGAGAGGACGATTGGGATTGCTTTTCAGTTACCTGTGTGATCCAAGATGCCCGTCATCAATTATCTTGGATTGTCAGCAGTTGAATCTTGACAGATTCGTGTCCGACAAATAACTTGATAACTATTCAAACTTCGAGAGCATCTCAACATAGGTGAGAGGATGGTTGGGATTGCTTTTCAGTTACCTGCGTAATCCAAGATGACCACCATCAGCCATCTTGGATTCCAGCAGATGGATTTTTACATTTTTCTTCTCCAACAATCAACTCAGTAACTTTTGAACCGATCGACTTCAAACTTGAGTGCCTTGACATTGGGGAGAGAACAGTTGGCATTGTTTTTCAGGTTTCTGTATAATCTAAGATGGCCGCCAGCCATCTTTGATTTCAGCAGGTTGATCTTGTCCAGACATTAACTCAAGAACGATTGAAACCATCGACTTCAAACTTGGAGAGTGTCTGCACATCGGTGAGAGGACATGGGATTGCTTTTCAGTTACCTGCATAATTTAAGATGGCCACTAGTCGCCATCTTGAATTCAGTTACCTGTGTAATCCAAGATGGCTGCCACCAATCAGCTTTAAACATGGAGAGTCAATTGACATCATGCAGTGAGAAGAGAGTTGAGGTTGCATTTCAGTTACCGGATTTTAAGCACTGATCTTGTCCGGGCAATAACTTGAGACTGATTGGACTGATCGGCTTCAAATTTGGAGAGTGGCTTGACATCGGTGAGACAACGGTTAGGAATGATTCCCAGTTACCTGTATAATTCAGCATGGCCGCCATCACCCATCTTGCATTGTCAGCAGTTGATTCTTAACACATTTCCTGTTTGACTAATCACACGAGAATGGTTCAACTGATCGACTTCAAACTTGAAGAGTATCTTGACATCCGTTCGAGGATAGTTGAGATTGCTTTTTAGTTACCTTTGTAATACAAGATAACTGCCAGCTGTTTTGGATTTTCAGTAGTTGAATCTTGTCCGGAAAACAAAAATTCAGCTGATCGACTTGTGGGATATATGGCTCATTAGACAGATATCCATTTTCAAAATCCTACACTTTATCAGTGATATGAGATATCAATGATCAAATAAAAATGGACCATAGATGTTCATATTCGCCGCAGCAGTAGCACCAGTTATGGTGGATGCTGCTTGTGCAGGCGCGGTGGAGCGACTTGAATATTCGGGGGGCAGACGGTGGTAGGACGGGGGGATAACAGCGAGGGGGTATCCCATGGGGTGGCCGAAAATCTCCCCCGAAATTTTGTGGAACTTCAGACTTGATTTAACGCACTTTGGCGCTTCTGAGAACTTGGAAGGGATAGCATATCTCGCAATAAAACCGACTCATAAAAGCTGAAAAAAAATCCAATCGGTGTTCTTCAATGATATTCGCCGATTATATCTGTCAACTATACCCACCCACCCAAGTGAAAATTTACAGTGTCTGAACACAACTTTAGACCATTGCAAATATTCAACGAATAAGGATATAGTGTTCCGGCATACTATCATACACACAACAAGGAAGTCTTCTTCACACAATTATTATTTTATTTTCCTCAAGGCGTAGATACTTTTATGCCATCGATCGTTTAGTTATTCAAGAATTATATGTATACAACACAAACTATCAGATGTGGTGCATGCTATATGCATGGGTATATCAGTTAACATTTGATATAGGCCTACACACTAAGTAGGCATAATTGCAGCAGCTTGCATGATGTGATACATGCCAATATTGTACCAGTATTCAGTGTGTCAGTATTCAAGTACAGAGGAATTTCTGAGCCTTTCAAGAACCAATGTTTGTTTTTTCAACTAGTCCAGTACCCGGTACATGTACGATACATCAGCAGAAATAAACCTGAAATAACATTTTCAATTGGGGCAAGTCGTTACGAATGAAATTGTTGTCCAAATATTGATATCAAACTCAGACTCCGTCTTGGGGCCAGTGCATTGACAAATGACTAGCTACCATAAAGACTGATTCTTTCATCACTCTTGAGGGTAATTTCACTAAATTGAAGCAGTACAACATTGTTTCGAAGCTGTCCGGTCCTATTCCGATATGTACACACAATCATGACAGTGAGAGGCCTACCATTCAAAACCAGCCTATACACTTTCCTGCCACCTCAGTGGGTTGCAACAATATACATATAAGGGTTTTTTTCTGGGAAAGATTTATATACAGTAATAACACTTTGGAAGGTGTTTTATTTGTCAGAAATGGCTCAGAACATTTCTATGGCTGTCTAGAACCCCAGAGCTACCCTTGTCTACAGTAGTACTTACGGCATAATTTACGCTTCTGCGGTTGCATGATGCAGACAATGTTTGCTCGCAAATTTTAGCAAATTATGCATACCGGTACCGGGTAACGGTACTGTATATTTTACCCATATAAGCATGATGTCATGCAGTCTCCAGTGCAGTGCTAATTATACATCACCGCATAAACAAAATGTCATATTCAATTTTGTATCGCATAATTTTAAGCTATTTCAATAGTAGCCTACCCTAAATTGATTTGTGTCACCATGGTAGCTAAAATAACAGAAGTTCATTAATTAATGAACTTGTGAAAATACCAAAACATGCATACTACTAATACTAGTTAATACTACTGTCATGTTGTGGGTTCTTTTTTTTCTGTGCCTGCCTTTGACCAGCTGTGGCATATCTGTGCAAATGGATGATTCTGATGATGTATGACAACTATAGCTGAGATGGCCATACACTACATATATGCTTGGATATTAATAATGCCACTTCTGAGGGAAAAACATACACATAGTCTGGCCAATTTTGAACATATCTGAAATTCATTCTGAGTAGCTACCTTAAATATACAGACTGTATATTTCAGCTGTGGGTTGTGTTTCTCCTTTTTTCCAAGGGGGGGGGAGGCTTGTTTTCTACTTCTGTAGTCCGTTTGGAACAAAACTTACATACTGAGATTCAGTTATTAAGTGAAATAATAAGATTACTGGTAAGAATTCTGGCGCTATGCAGTCTACATGATGTACGATCGAACCACTCAACACCTAAACTCATTCATACAGCTCCATTGATCACGCAATCAATGGCCACGGAATATGGCACATCGATGATCTAGTGTCACACAACTGCACAGATATAAAACGTTTATATATAGTCGAAAGGCAGCTATAAACATGTTCTCAACTATTCCTGATAACATTATTGTCCAGGTAGAAGATAAGTATTTTGAAGGGCATTCACGTTATTTCGTTTATTTAACCAAATTATATCTGAACTGGAGGCGGTCGCCATGTTTTGTTCGTCTGCTCAATGACGTCATCGGCTAACAAGGGGAATCCCCAGCAGCTGGCCGCGCAGCATTGCGAGAGGCGAGAAGCCGAACTTGAGTTACTTGAGTGGTGTTCTCAGTTGGTTAAGTAGCGCGCTGACATAAGCTACGTCGTAAAACACACCTCCGTACAACACACCCAGCAGAGTTAGCAATATCACCACAAAGCCCACTTGCGCTTTGCGCGTTTTAGGAGACGCTGTGTTCAGAGGCAGCTGCTGTTTGTCCATAGCACTGTGGTCGGACGTGGAATGAAGGATGACGGCAGTGGTGTCTGGCTTTATAGTCGTTTCACCTGGTTGGCAGCGACCCAGGAATTGAAGGAACTGGGCCAGCCTTGCCATTTGACGAAATGAAACAGTTTGCCACGTCGATGTTCCGTTTTCAAAATCTGCTCCACCGTGTAGTAGTCTTGCTGTGTTTTTACGACAGGCTGTAATTCCGTCTCGTAAAACGTCCCTAGCAACGGTTCCCCTTGAAGATCTTCCAGTTCATAGACTCGCTGCTGTCGGGGTAGGCGCCGTTTAATCAGGAAGTGCTCATCGCTCCAGTTGGGCAAGTAACTTTTCTCGAACTTGCCTTTGACTTTACTGATCCGTACAGGGTCCCCGACCTTGTACACCGCCTTCGGCGTTCGCTGCGATGGCCTGGTGTACAAGACACGCCGGACTTGGGCTTCATTGCGTTGGGTCACGATAATGGGGGCTCTCTCTATACTCCGATGATATGCTCGATTGTAACCCCTCGCATGTTTCGGGAGAACATCGATGTACCGCCTTGTATTCTTATATGTGAAATATTTATACATGCGGCTTTTGAATGTCCTGTTGAACCTTTCCGCCACGGAAGCCTTGGTCTCGTTGTACGTATGGAAGAAAAACACCTTCTGTTTCTATGAGATTTGCCCCCGTTTTCGTCCAGATGGGTACCACCCACGCATACTTGGACAGGATATCGATGCACGTCAAGATATACCGATTTCCATCGTTGTGTTAGGCAAAGGCGCTCATATCGACCAAATCCGCTTGCCACTGGGCATCTATTCCTCCCACGATGACCCGGTTCCGTAGACAATGGCGACGGACAGCTCGATGTAAGGTATAGGTGTCTTGTTTTTTTAACCAGTCTCGGACTTGGGCACGTTGTATCCCCTGGGGTTTGGCCGCTCGATAGAGAGCCGACAATGCACTATAGGCCGCCGGACTGTCGGGACTGTAGTATAAGTTATCCAACACCTTCTCCCAGCGCTTCATGGTGACAAAATGATGATGGACCCTGGCTCTATCGTTTATTTATAACGGGTATATCTTGGGCCGGAGTTTCTTTCTGATTTTCTTCATTGGCTTTCACAGTGTCCATGGTAAATGACCAGTCCAACTCGTCTGATGACCGCTTGATAAGCACTTGATCCACATCTACCACGGCATCTTCCAATGCAGACCATAGATCAGGGTGAAGGGTAAAATGCACTGTGCCTCCATCTAGCCGAGCCAATTGAGCAAAGAAAGGGCCGCGTCGGATGTACACATCGTGACACAAGTGGATGAGGTCGCCGTCCAGTTCACCAGACAACACCCGTTTGAATTTGGTCCAGCCCTCGCGGGACAGACGAATGTGAGCCGGGCACGGTTGTGTAGGGTCCGATGTCTCCCACCACCTCCTCCATGATATCGACCTTATCCGCATACACGTGCAGGAAAACCTCGGGGGTCAAGCTGAGATACGCCAGTGTTATATGCTCCGCCATGGTCAGTACGTGAATGGTACCAGATTTGACTGTCTCTCGTATTTATTGGGACAACCCCGTGAGATCAAAGGATCAGGCGGTCATGTCACTGGGCTGACTGAGTCTAGCCGGGTAATCAATGGCATCGTGATCGGGTTCATGGCTAGACAGTTGTTCGTTGGGTTCTGCCGCCGATTCTCTCAGGGCACGAGCCCACTCCAACTCGTCTGATGACCGCTCGTCCGGTGCAAACAGCTGGTCCACGATAGGCACCACTCTCTCGAAGGCTATCCACAGATCGGGGTCTAGGGTGAAGCTTCGCGTAGGGTCTTGCTAGCGGCCCAGACGTGGGAAGAACGGTCCACGGTATACGTAGATGGCATTGTCTATGTGGATGACGTGTCCATCGAGCTGGCCGCTCAACACCCGTTTAAATTTGGTCCAGCCGTCACGGTGTAGCGTAACCGTATTCGATACGGTCTCAGCGGGCGACCAGCAAACATCTCCACGGTCTTCCACGAGGGTGACTTTATCTTCATAGATGTGTAACCCCACCCGGGGTGTAAGGGGAAGGATGGCTCGTAGGACGGGTGACATGCTTGCTCCATTGCCACTCGTTGCATGACACACGCTCTGTCTGACCCTCGTATTTATAGTCCCACTGTCAATACCACAGCGCCAGGGTCAATAGGGCACAGACTAGTGTGAGGCCAACCAGCCGACGCTGGTTCCAGCGTGAGCGCTCGTGGTCCATAGCCCGAGCATCAAGGATGGCTGTCATAGTCCAGTAGTGGTGAGTGATGGCACACCTCTCCCTCGAGTGCACTCTGTCGAGGACCGCTTCTGTGAACTCGTTCAGGATCTGGCGTCGCCCCTCGTTGTCGTGGCCATCTGCAAACATGGACCGGACCACTGCTCGGTAACCCGTGAGTGAATTAACCACGGTGGAATGCTGTAAACTGCGAGTCGCATAGGGCTGGATCTCCGTCATGGCCCTGCAACCGTAGAAATGAAGGTGTGGGATCCAGAGAGACGTGTTTTATAGACCAGGTCACACATGCGCGCCTAGACGTCGGGTGTAGTCCATGATACGTACTATTCTGATGGGTTTGTCCAAAAAAGAGAACAACAACAACACAGATTAGAGATCAATCCTTTTATTATGCGTGAACATCATGCGTGAACAGGAATGCATGTACTGACCTGTCTGTGGGGGTTTTCCACAATGGCGGTCACCTTCGTGTCTTTTCGCGTACGTGCGTGTTTTTTCGGTAAAGCCCGTGTCTTTTCGGTAAAGTCCGTGTCTTTTCGGTAAAGTCCGTGTCTTTTCGGATCGGTGACGTCCGTGTCTATCATCCGGGCACTTCGCGTCTGCGCCTACATTGGGGTATGTATGAGGGTCTTCATGCGCGTGCGCGCAATGCGGCTCAGTCGTACACCAGTACACCAGTATTGATCCTCGACTTGGGGTAGAGTGTGCTAAAAATAGATTACCAGCTAGCGTGCTATAAAAGGGAAGCGGCCTTGCCGTTTCATCAGACACTCTGTCAACAACCAGGATGTTCACTTGCACAACTTGCCAGAAGCAGTTTACTCGTCTAGATAATTTACGACGCCACGAGGCCTCCACCCACAACGATGCACGGTATACTTGTATAACCTGCGCACGGTCATTTAATCGGGAGGATCAGTTACTGCGCCACGAACGTTCAATTCATGGGCCACCCAAGCGTCCGTACGAGGATTGTGGTCAACTCTTCAAACGACGCAGTCAGTTGCTGTGACACCAACGGTTGATTCATGCCCCGGTACAGAGTCATACGCCTGACAACATCGAACATTTTCTGGGCGATTCCACCAAGATATTCACTTGCACAAGCGTCCATGCGAGGATTGTGGTCAACTCTTCAAACGACGCAGTCAGTTAAGACGGCATCAACGTTTGATTCATGGTCCGTCTCTACGGTTTGGGCGACAAATTCCTACTGAGGAGGAGCCGCGGAAGGTCAGACCCAGTGAATCTAAGCCCGGGGAGACGAACGCCAATGGTGATGTGATGAAGGAGAGCCCTCCTATACCCACAGTTCAGAAGAGCCTGGATATCCAGCCGGACCCCAGCGTTACGGTTTCGAGTCATACGCCTGACAACATCGAACATTTTCTGGGCGATCTCTTACAGGACAACCATCCAGTGAGTGACATCGATCGGCGCCATTGGTCCATGACACGGCACTGTTTCCACGCTCATGGCCCTATTCAAGATATTTACAATTTTCCACTGACCAACCGCACCCGTCTACGCAGCTACGTGGAAGCCATCTTCAAAGATCAAACTACGGCCTTCAAATTGAATGTCCCTTTCGGGTACATCTTACGTCACAAAAAGACGGGCCAGTTACGGTATTATTATCCCGGCAATAATATATATGTGTCTGACCAGCCGTTCACCATCATTAACCGGTGGCCACTAGAGACGATGCTGGAGATACTGGTCACCGTGGATGCCTTGAGATGGGCACGTCGTCAACGCCATACATACAATGGGTGGTAGAGAGGGTAACCAATATCAAGTTTTTCCTGACCAAGCTGACCGAACACCGCCATCAGTTGAATGCGTCACCCGCGCACTGATGAATACCATAACACGCCGCACATACTCTCTATGTCTACATGCTGATCGTTGAATTGAGCTCAGTAAACCCTTGTACCTAATGTGACGGTGCGTTAAATAACAAAACATGGTGTTTGATATTTCAATTTCTTTTGCTGTGAACATACTAAACATACCCAGGGCGGCTTCCCCAGCCTGGGTATGATGTAACATTGGGGATAATAAAATATATAAACATTGCTGAACTTGTTGTTATTCACGACAACCGCTATCCGATTGTATAATAATGTACATGCCCAATGTGGGGATTCAGTCAAACTGAAATCAGTGGTGTAGGATGGGGCCAAAATGTAACCCATCAAGGTTAGAATGCAAGAGCACTATAGTAAAATAGAGAGCCAATGAAATCAGCCCACAGACCAAGTACGTGTTCCTGTCTAGGTTTGGAGCGGGCATTTCATTGAGGTGCGTGTAAAGGAAGACAGTGAGTGAAGACTCGTCCAACACGTATAGATTAAGTTTATTACTATATGTTCTTTGTATTCTCCGAACCTTGCCGAAAGGGAGACCTTTTGACCTGGATGTGACCTTTTGGCCCGCGCGCGCGCACTGCCGGTGATGACGCGCGCGCGCGCGCTGCGGCCGGAGAACCCGCGCGCGCGCGCTCGCGCTCGGGGGCCGGGGCGGGCCGGGCCGGGCCGGAAAAAAACCCGGAGGTTGAACATACGGACGTCTAAGTCAACAATGGAACTCTTCTATGTTTGGAGGTAGTTTTAGTGAAAACCCAGAAATGACGTCACAACCCACGTGACCTGCACAGCAGAATGGAAACGACACCCTAGTGTAACTCCCTCACCTAGGGTTCACATGGATACCTCACTCGATCCCATCGACCCACTAGTGGACCACCTAAACCCCAACACGTCTATTTCTATACTACGGCCAGACTGCGCATGCGCAGACTATTGACAACAAACGACACACTAGCCCAGGCGGATGCTCCCTCACGACAGCTTCACACTGATACCTCATACGACACCATATGATCATTAGGGGTTCACCTAAACCCTAACACGTCTATTTCCACACCCTTTTCCCAGAATCCCCTGTCTTCGCATGCGCATAATGTGGACAACGGCCAATCGGATGCCCCCTCACATAGGCTTCACAGGGATACCTCACTCGATCCAATCGGCCCATTAGAAACCCCGCTCGATCCCAAAACGTCTATTTCCATACCATTTTCCCACAATTCCCTGTCTGCGCATGCGCAGAATGGTGATAACGCTCGAGCCGCTAATCCAGTCAGATGCCCCCTCACCTAAGCTTCACATGGATACCTCATACGACTCCATCAACCCAATAGAAACCCCGCTCGATCCCAAAACGTCTATTTCCATACCCTTTTCCCACAATTCCCTGCCTGTGCATGCGCAGATTGGTGATAACGTTCGTGCCGCTAGTCCAGTCAGATGCCCCCTCACCTAAGCTTCACATGGATACCTCACTCGACCCAATCGGCCCATTAGAAATCCCGCTCGATCCCAAAACATCTATTTCCATACACTTTTCCCACAATTCCCTGTCTGCGCATGCGTAGAATGGTGACAACGCTCGAGCCACTAGTCCAGTCAGATGCCCCCTCACCTAGGCTTCACATGGATACCTCATACGACTCCATCGGACCAATAGTGGCTCCCCTAGCTCCCAAAACGTCTATTTCCATACACCTGGGCCACCGCGCATGCGCAGAATGCCGATATTTCAATCCCACACCCAGCCCATCAGATGCCCCTTCACGAATGCTTCACTTCGATACCTCACTCGGCCCCATTGGACCATTAGTGGCTCCCCTACATCGCAAAACGGCTATTTTCATACCCTTTGGCCACCGCGCATGTGCAGAATGCCGCTATTTCAACCCCACACTCAGCCCATTAGATGCCCCTTCACGAAAGCTTCACTTTGATACCTCACTCGACCGTATCGGATCCATTTTATCTAGGGACTACTTTTTCTCCGCGGAAGGTTTTTCCCGCGACCGCATCACCGCCAAAACCGCTGCCAGACCGCATCACCGCGGATGAATACATTCCCTCCAACAATTGGAACTCTCCTGTGTTGGAGGTAGCTTTTTGGTGATTCTGCCGGAACTATAGTGCACTTGACCTCTCCTCCGCGTTTCCTCCGCAAATGACCTCTACATCCGGGTGAAATAGGCATTAGTTTATGCTCTACCTACTATTTGTCATTCAAGTTGAGTGCATTTAACGCATGTTGATTGAAAATCTCACTCAAGTATTGAGTGGGATCAATTTCCACTCTTACATGAGTGAAATTTCACTCAACTTTTATAGAGAGTATATAAAAGTCATGCTAATATATTGGAAAGGAATGCCGAAATTCGAATATAAATCCAAGCCAATACGATTTTGTCTATTTGATTGCGATCCGAATAAGACTAAATTGCATTATGCGCAATAAAATGTGATGTGGTTATGACAAGTATCGAATTTGATAATGTGTGGAATAGGAAACTAGAACATCCTTGCTGAAAAACAACTTGGCTGTTCCCATAAAACACCCCTAAAACTTGACAAGCTCTACAAATCCTCGACCAGATACCGTTGCAAATTCGCGGAGAAAATGCTTGATCGGAAGAAGGTAAGGTTATGTTTGCCCCATTAAGGAGTTCACATGCTGCACTGTACAATATGAATTATTACATCGAGCAAAATGTGTACTATATACATTCCGTCTACTCAAAATTCGGCGTACGGCGTACCAGCTCTAGCAATCGACTTTATTTCAAAATCAAGTTTATGATACGATTTTGAAAAAAAATGTTTTCCTGTGGTCGCCGATTCGAAATACGGGATGGCCGGTAGTGCCCATCCGGGAATACACAAATATATAGTGAAGCCATCAGCCAGAGGACATCTTGGAAATCCATATTACACCACAGTTATTAAAAGATATTCGTCGGTATATTATCCTAAAAACAGTGTATCAAAAGGAATAATGTATACATATTGTGCGGTTAATGAACTATTAACTGATATCAGCGTCAGATGGCGACCATCTTGAAAGCCAAGATGGCCGTCGTGGCCATATGACTTGTCTAACATTGATATGGGATTTTCTATCAATAGTCAGACTGATGACCAACAAACATATTTCTAAATAAAAAATAGTGCATAATTCTACATGTAGATGATATTATGGGCTTCTGGAGGCCATTTTGAAAAAAAAGCCGTTGTGAGGTACATAGGAAAAGTTCGCGGTCGCTCCATATCTAGAAATGCTCCACAGACCACAATGTACCTCGATGCCAAAAGTCAAGCTTTTATGAAAAAGGCATAATTTGTTCACATATTGACTGGAATAAAACAAGCCTCACAATATCAGAAATAGCGGGAGCCGGAATATTTACAACAGTAGGAGTGAAACGGGGCGTCATATAAACATCAAATTACGTTTAAAGACATATAAAAGAAAACAATTCTCTGCCGCTCCGCTCTCTAAGAACGAGCCGGAGAACAGTAAAATTTATTGGCCCCGCACCAGTTGGGAGACAACAGAAATACACCAGCACTTGAACCGACAAGAGATGTTAGAAATACGTTGTCGGGCCAAAGTTCACATTCTGCACTCTACAACCAGTTTCCGCCGACACAACGGACAAGCAAAATTCGGGTCCGTGTTCGGCTTCAATAACCACATATTACGCAGAAAATAGAAGCCATTTTATTTGATTAACAGCTGATTTGAATACTTCCCGAAGGATGAGATTTCCAGGTAGATAGTCCAAGAATCACAGAATTACAGTAATATCCAAGGTAATATCCCAGGTAGTATCCGAGGAAATATCCGAGGTATTCCGTGGTAGACCCGAAGGTAGATCCAAGATTTTACGCACGAATTTGAGAACACGTGTGACCACTACGATTTGTAATGGAAAGTAGGGAGTGACGTGGTCGAAGCAGAGAGGATTCGATCTGGGTACTCGCGCATGGGCATTGGGGGCTACAGGGACTATTTTTGGTTCTGTGGTAATGTAATTAGTACGGTCCAACGCGTAAGAACACGATAGCAATAAGGTATGTGGCGGTAAGTTTTACAGCGCAAGAAACTGGCAAAGTCGCGAACATTATTCCCATTAGAGGCTTGATTACAAGAGCAGATTTTAGGTGTATAGTTCAAGTAAGACGAAGTGGCGTGAATTTACGGGATTTCCAATGGTAGCAAATGGGGAAGTGGTAGGCCACGGTTTCATATGCTAACATGTGAAGTCCCGTTGAAAAGCGGTATCTCCTCTTACATGAACTATATACCAGATTTTACTCTTCAACATCGCCTATGCTAAAAAACATAATTTTTGAAACAATTTCTGAAAATATTGACTTTCCTAGGTTCCACACATGGACGATATAAGGGCAAAACCTTGAAGTACATATACCTCTCTAAATCAACTAGTAGTTTTTATAAGTTGGGGATGTGAGGAAGCATCCTGGTACGGAGAAAAGCAGTCCACCTCAATAACATGAGTCCAGGGGGCTTCAATATACGCCCGCGTATCTGGAATTACATTGGTCCAAATTTCAAGGTTGTTTAATAGCCTTGATTCCACTTGGTAGTATCTGGAATTACAATGGTCCAAATTTCAAGGTTGTTTAGCCTACCATTTTGTGCTTCTGAGAATGTAATGTTAATGGATGAATGGACAGAACGCAATATCGCATTACACGACCTCGTCTTCTGTGACTTTTAATGATTTCTTGCTTTTGGGTTCAGTGACCTTGACCTTTGACTCACATGTTGATATGTAATACATGTCCCTCTAATGTATCTACTGTCAGAAAAAAAGTTATATTTTAATGATTTTGAGATCAGTGAACTTGACCTTTGAACTTGACCAAAATTGTGATACACCACACATCGTCTTCTCTCAATGTATCAATGGAAACAAAAAATCAAGATTTGTATGAATTTCATGATTTTGGCGGTAGGTGACCTAGACGTTCGGCATTGACCTACATTTTGGTATGTGCTACACCGTGTCCCCCTAATGTATGTACCGACAAAAAAAAAAAGCAATTTCCAAAGATTTCTTGATTCTGGAGAAACAGTGACCTTGACTATTGACCTGGACTTAAATTTGGGTAGATGACAAATCATATCCCCGTAATTTCTCAATGGACACACAAAAAATCATGATTTTTAACAATTTCTCGATTTCGGGGTCACAATGACTTTGACCTTTGACCAGGTCACTTGACCTACATTTTGGTATGACAGATCGTGTCCCCATATTGACACAAAAACATGCTATTTTAATAATTTCCTGATTTTGTGGTCACCGTGATCTTTGACCTTTGACCTTGATCTAATTTTCGGTATGCGACACTTCATTTCGCCCTCTCGAATCCACTTACAAAACAATTTGAAATTTTTAATGATTTCCTGATTTTTAGGCCACACTGACCTTTGACCTTGATTCTAGGGTCCCAGTGACCTTGACCTTTGACCTTGACCTACATTTTGCTACGTAACACTTCATGTCCCCCTAATGTATCAACTGACACAAAAAATGTTATTTTTAATACATTCCAGATTTTGTGATCACAGTGACCTTTGACCTTCGACCTGGACTTATTTTTCGGTATGCGACGCTTCATTTCCCCCCTAATGAATCCACTCACAAAAAAAAATAGAAATTTTAATGATTTCCTGATTGTTCTGTCACAGTGACCTTGTTCCCCCCATTGTTCCCCCTAGGGCATCGACTCACCAAAAATAAGAACTGTACTAGAAAACTGTCAATGATCAATGATTACCTGATTCTAGGCAACGGTGACATTTGACCTCTGACCGTAACCTCAATTTTTTTGTCTACATTTCAGATCCCAGACATTCTGAAACTTATTTTTTATTTTATTTTTTTATTTTATGTTTTTTTATTTGAGACAGAGAAGTATATTACAATACATCATGACAGTGTATACATATATAGATTGTCACAGGTATTCAGATCTAGGTATGCCAAAGTTTCCAGTACAATACTAAGTTCCATATAATATTCTTAGTTATCATGGATCATGTTAACACGGCCATACACTGTTGACCAGGTGGATATATGGGGTCCATCTTTCCAAGTTCTTATTGTTACAATTCACTCTATCAAGTAGCATCTCTGCCTCATAGTACATTGATATAGAACGCTTAAATGCTACACAGACTTTCCCGTCTCATTTTCATTCGGTAAATAAAATGTTTAGCAAGTATTATAATGAAATTTAACAGACTTTTCTTATTCTCTGTATATCCAAAGAGTACAAGATCTCTATTAAACTTTAAGTTTGAACCTATCCAGTTTTGGAATTCAGTCCAGAAGAGTGATGATATTGGACAGTACCAAAACAAATGCTGTATAGTCTCTATCTCCTCATTGCATAGATCACACAAATTCGACTCAATATAACCTATTCTCTCCAAAAAGACATTCGTAGTGATAATCCTATGAGTAAGACGGAACTGAAACCATCTCAACTTGGTATCTATAGTACATGCAAATGGAATTTCAAATACAGTCGTCCACCAGTCATTATCATATGTACAACTTAATAAAGTTCCCCATTTATGCATTGCCTTTGTCTTTTCATTCTTATTACATATTAAAACAGAGTAAATATCTCTACATCCCTTTGTACTCTTAATCAAGTTTGATATTCTTTGGAATCAATGGATAAACTGGACTTGGTGTGATTGTCTTCGGAAGATTTAAGCCACAATGCTTCACTGCAGATATAATTCCCATATACTCTAAAAAATTTAAGCTTATATTATGTTCTTTTCTAAATGAATTATATGATCTAAAGCTTCCATTTTCATCGAGGAGGTCATTCACATATTTTACCCCTTTTGTGTACCAGTGGTGGTAGTAGACCGGTTTTCCTGCTATCAAAATTTTATCACTACACCATAGGCACATTGTGTGCACATTTATTGGGGTACCGGTCTCCGTTTCATTTGCAAAAACTAATTCAGCCCATGATAACTATACATCTCTCCAGAATAAATTAGATAGCTTGTTGGCAATACTTACTACTGTTCTAGAACCATGCTCCAAAATATCAAGTTCACCAACTTGGATCGGGACCAAACTTTTCCATGAACCAGACCCTGTAATTTTTCTTCTCAACCAAGCCATTTTAATAGCCTTCATAAAATTTTCTATGTGAATCATCTTGATACCACTATTTCGGTAGTCTCTCACCATAATATCTCTCTTAATTGTATCTGGTATACCTCTCCACAAATACTTAAAAAATATTGAATTCAATTCTTTAGTAAAGCTCTTTGGCAAACAAGAAAGCACATGGTTAAGTTTTGGAAGGGCTAATGTTTTCAGGATAATAGATCTACCCAGCACTGTTAACTTCCGTCTAGACCATTGTTGCAGTAATATTCTAATTTCTCTTAATTTCTCCTCATAGTTCAATTCTATCATTTCATTTAGATTTACCGAAAACTTGATTCCTAACAAAGAAAAATGATTTCTACACCAGTCCAATTTCCATTCATCGCACAGAGTATCATTACAATACTTTTTGGCACCGAGCCATATTGCCTTTGTTTTTTCCGTATTGAGACGTAACCCCGAAAAAGAGGCAAAAAATTGCAGGAGACCTAATGTTGCTCTCATAGTCTTGCCAGTCCCATCCAAGAGAACAGACGCATCATCAGCAAACTGTGCCATCTTGTATTCTTTGTTTTTAATTTTGATTCCAGTAATATTGTTATCATTTCGCATTAATATTCCCAAGATATCTACGCAGAGTAAAAACACATACGGCGACATCGGATCTCCTTGCCTACAGCCTCTCAAAATCTTAAAGGAACTCGAAATGAACCCATTAACGGTAACACTAGACGAAATATCTGCATAAAAGGTTGATATCCATTGTCTGATGGATGGGCCAAAATTGAAAACATTTAGAACTTTTTGGAGAAAGCACCAATCCACAGAGTCAAAGGCCTTCTCAAAGTCTAATAGTAGTAGAAGACCAGGAATTTTTTGTCTATCAGTGTATTCCATAATGTCGTAAATAAGACGTGTAACTTCCCCAATATAACATCCTGCCATAAAACCTTTCTGGTCGTCATGTATAATAATTGCTAGCACATTTTTAATGCGCTTAGAAATAGCTTTTGAAGCAATTTTATAGCTTACATTAAGTAACGGGATAGGTCGCCAAGTTTTTAGCATCAATTTAGATTTCTCTTTTTTTGGGAAACACGTAATTAAACCATGTTTTTGAGTCGTCGATAATTGAGTATTATAATATGCATAACCTCAATTTTGGTACGCGACACATCGTCTCCACCTAGTGTATCCACTCACGAAAAATTGCAACTGTGGATAGAAAACGTTCACAGATATAGACCGGACACGCACACTTCAGTGATTTCCTGTTTTTTTTAGGCTAGTGACCTTTGACCTCTGACCTTGACCTTCATTTTAGTACGCGACACATCGTCTTCCCGTAGGGTATCCACTTATAGTCCGGGCTGTCAAGGATTTTTTGGTTCACATTCTTCCAAAAGCACCAAATTTGGCCCATATGTCATCCATACCATACTATTTCGAATTTTTACGGGCGCCAAGACGGGCGCCCCCTAGGACCGCCATATTCGGCGAAATTCAATATGGTCGCCACCTGGGATATAGAGGTCAATCGTAGTTAAATAACTAAAAGGGCTAGAAATATGAATAATAGCACTTTTTAGTGGTTTTGGGGGTCGGAGAATCTAATTGTGATCTTATTTCAACGACTTGAGGTCAAGGTCACCCTTTGAGGTCATCCTAAAGGTCATTTTGGGGACAAATTCGCCATTATCAGTGGTTTGGGGGCAAGATATATAAACTATCATAAATCATGTAACTCATCATCACGCCTGTCTAGCACTACCATCCACCATGTAACTCATCATCACACCGGTCTAGCATTATAATCCTTCTTGTAACTCATCATCACGCCCGTCTAGCACTACCATCCATCATGTAACTCATCATCACGCCCGTCTAGCACTATTATCCACCATGTAACTCATCATCACGCCCGTCTAGCACTACCATCCATCATGTAACTCATCATCACGCCCGTCTAGCACTATTATCCACCATGTAACTCATCATCACGCCGGTCTAGCATTATACTCCTTCTTGTAACTCATCATCACGCCTGTCTAGCACTACCATCCATCATGTAACTCATCATCACGCCGGTCTAGCACTATTATCCACCATGTAACTCATCATCACGCCGGTCTAGCATTATACTCCTTCTTGTAACTCATCATCACGTCTGTCTAGCACTACCATCCATCATGTAACTCATCATCACGCCCGTCTAGCACTACCATCCATCATGTAACTCATCATCACGCCGGTCTAGCACTATTATCCACCATGTAACTCATCATCACGCCGGTCTAGCATTATAATCCTTCTTGTAACTCATCATAACGCCTGTCTAGCACTACCATCCATCATGTAACTCATCATCACGCCGGTCTAGCACTACCATCCATCATGTAACTCATCATCACGCCTGTCTAGCACTACCATCCATCATGTAACTCATCATCACGCCGGTCTAGCACTACCATCCATCATGTAACTCATCATCACGCCGTCTAGCACTACCATCCATCATGTAACTCATCATCACGCCGGTCTAGCACTATTATCCACCATGTAACTCATCATCACGCCGGTCTAGCATTATAATCCTTCTTGTAACTCATCAAACGCCTGTCTACTACCATCCATCATGCCTCATCATCACGCCGGTCTAGCACTATCATCCATCATGTAACTCATCATCACGCCTGTCTAGCACTACCATCCATCATGTAACTCATCATCACGCCTGTCTAGCACTATCATCCATCATGTAACTCATCATCACGCCGGTCTAGCACTATTATCCATCATGTAACTCATCATCACGCCGGTCTAGCATTATAATCCTTCTTGTAACTCATCATCACGCCGGTCTAGCATTATAATCCTTCTTGTAACTCATCATCACGCCTGTCTTCTTGTAACTTACCATCCATCATGTAACTCATCATCACGCCGGTCTAGCACTACCATCCATCATGTAACTCATCATCACGCCTGTGTAGCACTACCATCCATCATGTAACTCATCATCACGCCGGTCTAGCACTATTATCCATCATGTAACTCAGCATCACGCCGGTCTAGCATTATAATCCTTCTTGTAACTCATCATCACGCCCGTCTAGCACTACCATCCATCATGTAACTCATCATCACGCCCGTCTAGCACTACCATCCATCATGTAACTCATCATCACGCCGGTCTAGCACTATTATCCACCATGTAACTCATCATCACGCCGGTCTAGCATTATAATCCTTCTTGTAACTCATCATCACGCCTGTCTAGCACTACCATCCATCATGTAACTCATCATCACGCCGGTCTAGCACTACCATCCATCATGTAACTCAACATCACGCCTGTCTAGCACTACCATCCATCATGTAACTCATCATCACGCTGGTCTAGCACTACCATCCATCATGTAACTCATCATCACGCCTGTCTAGCACTACCATCCATCATGTAACTCATCATCACGCCTGTCTAGCACTATTATCCACCATGTAATTCATCATCACGCCGGTCTTGCCCTATCCCCCACAATGTAACTCATTATCACGCGGGCTAGCATTATCATCCATCAAGTAACTCGTCACCATGCCGGTATATCACTATCAGCCATCATGTAAAATGAAGGTAAAGTTTTCCTTGAACAGTTTTCGTGTATCCGTGTGAACGTCTGACCACATTTTCTGCATAGATTCTCCGGTTTCTGAGATCGTATTTAGGAGAAACATATTTCATTTGCTGGCAGCGCTCGACCATACCGTTTATACTCAATAACAGAATGATATCACTGCCTATCGCAATCGGAAATTACTTCTCGATTTTTCGACTAAGGCAAATTTGTGAATTCTGAAAAACTGAAGTCATGGCATTTCTCTGCTTCCTGTTCTTGTAATTACAAGCATCTTGTCCGTCATTCATAATTCAGTCGTCGTCCATTAAAGAATATCCGCGGTCATAATCCAAAGACCTATTCCATATACCTTATTATAGCATTATCACCAAATTCAGAAAGACAATCATAGTATACATAAGCCTAGGCTAGTTTCCTGCAAGAGATAAGCGGTCAACAGTTTTCAATGGTGCCGGCAAGACATAGTGATGTTCAAAAACATATCAAATCCTTTCCGATGGTTTGAAATGGCGTTTGGGTAATAGCAATCGTAAGACCCGACATTCAATATTAGTCCATAACATTATTTTCTCATCGACTCTTGTGTCGATTTGTCGATGGGAGTGGGGATGTATGGCTTAATGTCACAAGGGTATTTCACTCCAATGGTGACAGGTTGTTTTAGTGGTAGAGGAAGCCGAAGTTTTCGGAAAGAACCACCGCACTTCGGCAGGTAATATAACGGGTAAACCCACAGACATGCACTCGGTGGGCAGCTATAGTAAACATCATAAGCTCTCTCAACAAGGCCGTTTAGGAAGAGAACTAAGCACTCAAATATATCGTAAATTGGCGACGAGGCGTCCGTGCATCATTAGTTTCTTACATTGATTGTCTGAATAAAGAACTGTCAATGAGCAGAAACCATATTGTGCTTACTCTCCTCTTCAAAAATTAGCGTTTGGTGTCCTCGTACTATTCCTACAAAAATAACCAGCGTTCGATCTCTGACTATGGGGATCATAATCTTAATAAATACCACGTGACTTAACCGGAAGCTAGACAGTGTTGTCGTAGAATTTGAGTTACTCTACGGGCAATAATTCGACTTTCATCTGTCGGCGATTAACAGTTCTTTATCGGGGCGGAACGGGTAGGAATTTCTTACAAGGAAGGAATTCCTGACATGTAGTGATATCGGTTAGCTAACAGCTAGCTCCCAGTCCGTCTTCGTACACTACACCTCGTCTATCAGCAGACTTTCAGGTGACAAATAAATCTGTCTGTGCCAATCTAGGATCTTTGAGAAAGGGAAGGATGTCAGTATGTGTTTGATACACAGGTACATGGTATAAACACAATGCCGTCTCTCTGAATAGTACAACTTTAGGGGGTTTGCACCGGAGATCGGACCACACTTGAACAAAAGTTCGATTTCAGGTACGAGTAAACTTTCTTGAAAGCAAAAATTGAGCCGAGGAAAATTTTCAAGAGCACTTGGAGATTCGAGTGCAAAAATGGAGTTTCAATCACGAATGAGTTTAGGGACGATTTTCTGGGAGGTTCTACTCCACCAGAGCAGCCAGCGAAAGAATATATTCAAACTCACCAACATTCACATAAATATATATAATGAAATACTTGTTCTTTTTTTCGACCTTTATTCAAAGAGCACAGGTCCTTCGTGTGGTTTCTTTCGAGTTTCTTCGATGTTGTCCAGTATCTACATTTAAACGGAATATTATTTGGCTTTTCATCAGTTGTTATTCAGCAGAATAGAGAGTCATTAGTGTGTTTTATTTCATGTTTCTGCTGGGTTGTACTGCTTTTACAGGCATATGAACACAGCCAGCATTTTTATGGATTTTCAACAGCAGGAGTTTTTTTTTCATGCCGTTTTAGGACTCCATCTTGTGTACAGCTATATGGGCACATGAGGCACGTATATGGCTTCACGCCAGTATGAATTATCCCACGCTGTTTCAGGGTTCCCCTATGTTTACTGCTATAAGGGCACATCGCACCAGTTGTTATTCAGCAGTATAGAGGGTCATTCCTGTGTTTTATTTCATGTTTCTGCAGGGTTGTACTGCTTTTACAGGTATATGAACACAGCTAGCATTTATATGGCTTCGTATGAGTTAGTTCATGCTGCTTCAGGTATTCACTCCGTGTGCAGCTATATGGGCACATGGAGCATTTATATGGCTTTTCCCCCATATGAGTTCGTTCATGGCGCTTCAGGTCTCCACTCTGTTTACTGCTATATGGGCACATGGAACATTTATATGGTTTTTCCCCAGTATGAGTTCGTTCATGCTGCTTCAGGGTTCCATTCTGTGTGCAGCTATATGAGCACATGGAGCATTTATATGGCTTTTCCCCAGTATGAGTTCGTTCATGGCGCTTCAGGTCTCCACTCAGTGTACTGCTATATGGGCACATGGAGCATTTATATGGCTTTTCCCCAGTATGAGTTCGTTCATGCTTCTTCAGGTCTCCATTCCGTGTGCAGCTATATGGGCACACGGAGCATTTATATGGCTTCGCCCCAGTATGAGTTCGTTCATGCTGCTTCAGGCCTCCATTCCGTGTGCAGCTATATGAGCACATGGAGCATTTATATGGCTTTTCCCCAGTATGAGTTCGTTCATGGCGCTTCAGGTCTCCACTCTGTGTACTGCTATATGGGCACATGGGGCATTTATATGGCTTTTCCCCAGTATGAGTTCGTTCATGCTTCTTCAGGTCTCCATTCCGTGTGCAGCTATATGGGCACACGGAGCATTTATATGGCTTCGCCCCAGTATGAGTTCGTTCATGCTGCTTCAGGGCTGCATTCCGTGTGCAGCTATGTGAGCACATGGAGCATTTATATGGCTTTTCCCCACTATGAGTTCGTTCATGGTGCTTCAGGTTTCCATTCTGTGTACCGCTATAAGGACAAGGTTGACATTTAAAACGTTTATCACCAGTATGGGTTCTTTCATGACGTCTTACGTCGCCTTCCAAGACAGAGATACATATATATGGACAAAGTGAGCATTTGTGTGGCTTTTCATCAGTATGACTCCTTTCATGTTTCTTCAGTTGTGCTTTCTCAGTACAATTATATTGGCACAGTGAATCTTGGTATACTTTTTCCCCGGTCGTGGTCACGCTATGTGTTCCGTGGTATTCGATAATTCTTCCTCTCTCAGTCTCAAAATGATCAACAGGGGGACCCAGGTTATCAGCCACTGACCATTCGTTTTCTCCAGAATTGGGACTAACCTTGTACAAGGCTACTGGGAATGGTCTGCCTGCCCGTGAAGTAAACATATCGCCGTCTTCATCAACTGTGGCATTTGAAGTGTTAGGAGAGATATCCTGAAACACAGAATCAAACACTAATTACTTAATTAATGATACATATGGCGGATCCGCCAATCATCTCAACATCAACTGTGACAAAGCACTCCCTGTGTACAAAAAGATACAATCTCTGTACTAATGTATTGTGGTCTGTGCTGCAAGCAAATAAAAGGAATTTTAAGAACTGAGTATTCCGGGTAAAAATATGTTAACGACGTCAGGGATGCGCCGAAATATGTGGCCAGATGTATTAAGGAATGTATTATGTGTACGATTGACGATTGCAAAAAATCCGTTAAAAGAGTTTGATTACGGGACGAAGTCGAAATAAGCTAAGGACGTACACCCTGTTCAAAACACATTATCTACCAGATGCTTATGTTACTACGAAATTATATAAAAAAATATAGAAGTGCCATGGCAAAATTAGGTTAGAGGTTGCCCATTTAAAAACTGAAACCGTTAGAACGGGCTGCAATGCAAAGCCTGCTTTCTTGCTTTACAGCGAAGGAAAAAAATCTGAACTATTTGATGAAAAGCTCATATTTATGTAATTCTTGATATATAGGTAATATCCGTCTCTCATAACTCTATCCAGAATGTCACTTATAACTAGTTTAGTATTGTACTGTTTTTTATCATGTTGTATGTAGTGAGACGTTTATCTATCTATCTATCTATCTATCTGTCTATACTCTCCTCCTCTATCTATCTATCTATCTATCTGTCTGTCTTCCTGTCCGTATTTTTGACATTTTGGGGAATTACAATTTTATAAATTAGGTGAACATGTTCGCTTATCCGTGTGAGAATTACACAAGGCCCGTGTGTCACTGACAATAGAGATTACGTGTACGGGGTATTAGGGGAACAGGTTACTGTTGTTTAGTACACTTTTCAACAATCACAAATGGTTAGATCTGCGAAACCCGTACATCGTTCAGAGGCAGTCAAACTCACAACTTACTTGTTTCATCGGGATCGGTTCATTATTGTCATCACATGCACTACGGATCGTTGTATTTTCAAACGCATCAATCGAGTCCGCTGGTTCCGACTTTATTGGTGTTACATCTATCACACGTGTGGTACTAGTATCAGCCATTCTTCCACTTTGAGTTCTCGGTTCCTCCGTCCCGGGCAAGATTCCTTTTGGGAAGATGACTGGATAATCCTGTACCTCTACAGCTGTTTCTTGGTCGACAGGTTCCACTTTTATCGATTTGACATCCATTTGTTCCGCGTATGAAATAGCTTTGCCCTGTATGAAATACATAGCAATACCAGTAAGCGAATTTTAAACTCAGCCATAATCTCTTCCAAGCGGCATTTCGGAATATTGAGATCAGTATATAAAGTAGGCTACACAAATCTGTTATCATGGATATAAAGTACTGTTTTTTTCCAAGCTACAATTCACATACATACATGATTTAAAGCATACCTAGCGAAAAACGCCCAACATCAGCGGGTTATCGACAACAAAAACGGTAAAGTAAGGAGCAAACATAACAAACTGCCGGTAAGATCAACGCTACCATCATTGCTCCGTTTCACTTCTGTCAAACAAGCAAAGGTCCACAATGTTTCAGTCATATGATGAAGGTGCTTACATGCACACAGTTCCTATTACCATGGACACTGATCAGCCAAACTACTACAACACCCGATTACTCATCTAGACCGGGCTCAGTTGGCGTTTAAGTTGAAGTGAATCATGAACTACTCCAAGCTTCCTACATGATCATTCAGACACACGAAGGATAATTTCTGACTGATAGTCTGGCTGGGATCAGAGATCTCTCCCGTACAAAAAAATGAAAATGGGCGCGACCACGGCGTCGCGACATCATCCGAGTAAAGATTATTTTAAAACAATAATCGTCCGTTCTACAACACTTCACTCACATATATGTATTAATGAATAATTAATAAAGCCCAAATTTAAATAAACACCTCAACAAAAGTAAGTTCCCCGCTAAACATTGGCTAATATTTTCTAAGATATTTATGCGATCGTCACGAGATTTCACACAGAACATCGGTTTGGCCAGCTCAACAACCTGTGAAAATGAGTACCCTGTAGGTGGTGCTATGCCTGAATGAGCATGAATTCAATGCAAGACGGTCGCATTTCAAAAATTGCAAAACAGATTATCAAAGACGGATTTTATTCAATAACGAACAAATTCTAACAGGTAGAGCAATGACTGTACTATCCACTCACAAGGTTTGACCAGAGCAACAATCGGTCAAAATGATTATCGTGTAGGTGGTGCTATGCCTGAATGGGCATGCATTGAATGCAAGACAGTAGCATTTCCATAAATTGCAAAACAGATTATGAAAGAAAGATTTTGTTCAGTAACGAACAAATCCGAACCGGTAGGGCAAAGACACTGCTATCCAATCACATGATTTGACCAGAGCAGCAGTCGGTGAAAATGATTACCACGTAGGTGGTGCTATGCTTGAATGGGCATGCATTGAATGGAAAAAGGTAGCATTTTCATAAATTGCAAAACATATTATCAAAGACAGGTTTTATTTAATAACGAACAAATCCTAACCGATAGAACAAAACAGTACTGTCCAATCACACGGTTTAACCAGAGCACCAATCAGTGAATATGATTATGATGTAGGTGGTGCTATGCCTTAACCCTGTCAGGAGAGCAAGTTTGGTAGGAGGGAGCCATAATAGCCTTCCAGGCCTATCTCCGGAGCGACAAAGAATTGAAAGTAGACTTTTTAGTTTGTCATATTGGGGTCATTTTGAACGCATTTTCATAGCCCCCGAGCAGAGGATCATGGGTAAATCGAAGATGGCCGATCTGATGACGTCACACTGACGGCATTTTCCAAATGGCATTTTTGGTCGATTTTTCGATTTTTTTATTTATGTATTTTCCTTGCAAAATGCATGAAAAATTAGTAAATGATAATCCGGTGTGAAATAAAATTATTTTTACTCACTTTTCGGCGGGCAAAAGCAGAAAGTTCGAAGGAAAAGGATGAAAACATCACTTTTCTGGTACCCGAAATGGTCGCCATCTTGGATTTACCCATGATCCTCTGCTCGGAGGCTATGAAAATACTTTCAAAATGACCCCAATATGACAAACTGAAAAGCCTGCTTTCATTTTTTTGTCGCCCTGGAGATGGGAGAGCAAGTTTGGTAGGAGGGAGCCATAATAGCCCTCCAAGCCTGACAGGGTTAAGGCATAGCACCACCTACACCATAATCATATTCACTGATTGGTGCTCAAACCGTGTGATTGGGCAGTACTGTTTTGTTCTATCGGTTAGGATTTGTTCGTTATTGAATAAAACCTGTCTTTGATAATATGTTTTGCAATTTATGAAAATGCTACCCTTTTCCATTCAATGCATGCCCATTCAAGCATAGCACCACCTACGTGGTAATCATTTTCACCGACTGCTGCTCTGGTCAAATCATGTGATTGGATGCTCAGTGTCTTTGCCCTACCGGTTCGGATTTGTTCGTTACTGAACAAAATCTTTCTTTCATAATCTGTTTTGCAATTTATGGAAATGCTACTGTCTTGCATTCAATGCATGCCCATTCAGGCATAGCACCACCTACACGATAATCATTTTGACCGATTGTTGCTCTGGTCAAACCTTGTGAGTGGATAGTACAGTCATTGCTCTACCTGTTAGGATTTGTTCGTTATTGAATAAAATCCGTCTTTGATAATCTGTTTTGCAATTTTTGAAATGCGACCGTCTTGCATTGAATTCATGCTCATTCAGGCATAGCACCACCTACAGGGTACTCATTTTCACAGGTTGTTGAGCTGGCCAAACCGATGTTCTGTGTGAAATTTCGTGACGATCGCATAAATATCTTAGAAAATATTAGCCAATGTTTAGGGGGAACTTACTTTTGTTGAGGTGTTTAGATCCGCTTCGTTCTTCGTCAATTACAGTGTTAGCAACTTTACTTTCATTTCATTTGCTTCAACTAACCACAACTAACCCAGTTTTCTGTTTGGAATGAGGTATGGCGGATTTTGTTAAATTTGGGCTGACAATGAACGGAAATTATTCATTAATTAATATGAGTTGTGTTGTAGTTCTGGGCCGAATATTGGGGGAAAAAATACTGGATTGAGGTCGCGCGACCCCGCGATTGCTCCCGTTTTGCGCCATTGTATTGGGGAGAACTGTGATCCCAGCAAGAGAATCTGTCAGAAATTATCCATCGTGTGGCTGAAGGGTCAGAGGAAGCTCGGACTAATCATGTACGTGCTGCATAGGTTACCGGTTGATGTGGTAAATAATAGGAGATAGATCATTGAATTTACAGTGTAAATTTGAAGGACACCAAAACCTCATTTACGCAACGACATGTACCTTAGCGCGAATGATTAGTGGGCAAGTAGTAGCGAACATGTTTGTTTGTGGACCACACGGTGCACATTTGCGTACACTTCGCCATCCATAAGATGGCTTGCGAATCGTGTGTCTCCATTATTGCGGAGCGATATCCGGTATTTCACCGGATTCTGTTCGGCCTTCATCCGGCGGAGAACAGACTCGAGAAATCTGATAAATTACAGGTTTTCATAACACTTCTGAAACAGACATTGCCTGGGCTTACTAAATATATACGTATATATAACTTCCGTATCATCCAAGAGCTGTGGTGGATCTGAAATTTTGAACAAGTAGTTCATCACATGACTAGAAAATGGCGAGTTACGTTGGGATTACGTCGGTAGACTTTAGCTGATTGGCTGACAAAGTCACGTGATATTGATTTATGGAAATTCACTCTGACAGTTGCCGAAAGTAGGCTGAACATGCACACACACGATCCCAGGGTCAGTCTTACCGCGTATAGATGACCGAAACGGTTACAGGCTGCACGGTGCAATTTGAAACCTCATCTCGCCACAACAATTCGTCAGCATCGCGCGGTGAATACGAAAATCACGACCTAATAAAGTGCTGACACGGACTGAAGCCTAAGACGGGACAATATTCCATTCTTTCTTCTTTTTTTGGGCATAACATTCTGTCTTGACTTACATGAAATGTTAACTCTTAATTATGATGTTAAGATGAAAGATATGCGCCATATCTTTACTACATGTAGCGGAAGGAATTTAACTCCTTTGGAAAAAAGTACTATATTAAAATCCTTGATTATCCCTAATATAAATTACCTAAGTTAACACTTCCCAAACCAGCTAAGGATTACTTCTGCGAATTAGAGAAGATGATGTACAAATTTATCTGGAACAATAAACCCGATCAAACTGCCAGGAAAACACTGATACAGGATTACACAAGAGGTAGCTTTAGAATGTTACACTAAGACTCATTCCAAAAGTCATTGAAAATCTCCTGGATAAGAAGGTTGTTTAGGATTACTGTATCGGGTCGAAGCTTCAACATCTCTATTTTTGTTTTATGGTCTTATACCAGAGTACACAGTCAAACCTGCAAGTTGGGGGAATAACAAATTATAAAAATTAGTGCATGTAGTAAAAAAAAACATGACTTTTTTAAACTCAAGCCATTTGTGGTGTAGTAGGTACTGATTGATTTTTGGTCGTTTTCTTCGTTTATTTTTTTGCCAAAAAGTGTTTTGTCCCGTTCTAATTTCCCTCTTGTTATTGGATTTACAAACATGAACTTTGGACACAATATTCCAATCATATAGGTCTTCAAAAGGCTGCCTCAAATTTTATAAGTTCGGCCCTGTTCATGAATTATTTATGATTTAGTGAAGACGGGTCGAGTTTTTTTTTTAGATCATTTCAATCTTTCGAGTTTGCACGACGATAAAATAACTTCCATGCCCTAACTAAAGAAACTGAGACAATCTATTTTTATTCAAATGTTAAAGTTAATTATTCCAAAAACGCAATTGTTTGATGAAAACTGAGAGAGTTATTAGCGCGTGATTTTGGCCCAACACCCTTTTTTGGTGTCGAGGGCAGTTCAACACCATAAATTGGTGTTGACAAATGGTGTTGACAAAATCTAACACCAAAAAAGGGTGTTGGGGTCAGTTCAACACCAATTATTGGTGTTGACAAAATGGTGTTGACCACACCCCAACACTGAAAAAGGGTGTCGGGATCGGCTAAACACCGATATATGGTGTTGGGTTATTGTCAACACCTTTCATTGGTGTTGGTCAACACCAATATTTGGTGTTAAGCCTCTGTTTTGCACTGCAATGCCAACACCAGTAAACGGTGTTGGTCAACACCATTATTTGGTGTTAAGCCCCTGTTTTGCACTGTTCTGCCAGCACCAATAAACGGTGTTGGTCAACACCATTATTTGGTGTTAAGCCCCGGTTTTGCACTGCACTTCCAACCCCAATAAACTGTGTTAAGCCCCTCAACATGTCCCATCACTTGAGATAAGTACACAACACTTGATTAAACAAATATCAATAATTTAATCAGATTTTCCAGACATCCAGATCAATACATCTGGATAGCATAGCATGGTACATTAGCAATTTTCATTTTCATCTCCAAATACCCCCCCCCCCCTCATTGATTCCTTGTACAAATGAGATATTAAGCAACGAGTGCATTGGTACCAGACTTTTGAACACGCCAAACATGCCAAACGAATAAAGCATATAGAACGAAGGAAAGATTGCTTAATTGTATCCCCCCCCCGCCATTCCGCTTTAGTGCCCTTCACAAGCTTTGAGGTACAAAGGGCCATAACTCTTGCATATATAACCGAAACGCAGAGAAACTTTACGCTGTACAACTATGGGGCAGTGATCACATATAATGCAAATTTCATACTTGTCCATACAAGATTAACCAAGATTCTGCTCGGACAAGTCCCAATTCACAAAGATTTCAGAAGCTAAGGGGCACAAATCTTGAAAATATAACCGAAGATTGGCACTGGCCACATTTCATGCAAGTTTCAAACCGGTCCATCAAATATTAACCGAGAAGATATTGCGCAGACAAGAAATCCGGACGGACTGTCCGACAACATGGTTGCTATATGCCCTCCCTCTATTCAAAGAAAGGGGGGGGGGAGGGAGAGGCATAATTATGGCAAATGTGATGAATCCCAGAATAATCTGAGTACCCCATGATGCTTCAGTCAATCTTCAGCTTGACTTTGAGCAAGCAAGATTAATCAGTAATTATACTAAAGCAGCATCAGGCCATCCTTAAGAATTCGTTGGTTGGGCTTAACCTCACCCGGAGAGGATTTGGGTCTACAGGTTGGTTAGTCCAAATTCACAGGAAATAGCTATGACCTTAACATGAAATTACAAAAAAAAAAACAATTCTGGCAGATAGGCCAATAAAAACTTTTGGGTAGGGCGGTATTCGTTGGGTTGGTAGGATTAAGCCCAACCAACTGAACATATTTTTGATGGCCTCAAGTCCTGTTACAAGCAATCATGGACCAGTATAATTACTCATCAATTGGAGGATCAATCCTGTATTTAACATTGAGAAATGTTCTGTGTTCTTGCCCCCTTTCAAACAGGCGATGTCTAGCAACTACAGTGTGGTCAAGCAGATCACTCAAAGCAACTGCTCTGACATTAGGAGGAATATACTGACACACTTCCCACGAGTGGAAGTCGTCATGGAAGCCTACTTTCTGCAGACACTCAATGATGAAGTGCACTTTATCCCTATCCCCTGCATCCTTGTGGAGCACAATTTGAAGAATTTCACCAAACTCCTCAAAGTCATTTCTGTCCCATCCTACACACAGTACATGTCTTTTCTTGTACACAGTTCCAAACACGTTCACTTTGTCAGCCAAGGTTGCTTGATTTGGCACTCCAGCTTCTCTCAGGATCTGTCCATGTTCCAAAACATCAATTTCTACCGGAAATCCTTTTGTAACTGGTACAACGTCCGTCATGTTTGAAGAACGATCATGGAAGCTGACAACCTGTTGCATTTGATGCCTTTTGGCCATCGTGAAGGCACTATTGATGAAATTTCCAGTCATATCCATGGTCTTTTTCAACAGTTTATGTTTACCTTCATACCTCATTACCCAAAAGCGTGTGAACGGCCCAATTTCCATTGCTAGCCGAGGGTAATGTAGCACGTAGTGCATTTTTGGGGTAATAGAATGTTCTGGAAAAAGACGTTTGTATTCCCTCAAGAAGAAGCCTATTTCTGTCTGCAGATACGCTAGCACATCTGTCCGGATTGCTGGGGATAGTATGATGTCTACAATACCGATGAGACACAGGAGCAAGTTCCAGTGGACATCCCCTTCAGGAACCAAATCTCTGATGAGCAATGGTAGTTTTCGTAGTAGACACCAGTACTGGCTCGCTGTGCAATAAATCCAAATGGTATTTATTATAAAAGAGGACTAGACAATCAAACATGATTACCACATCAACACTATCAGGCCATCCTTAAAAATATGTTGGTTGAGCGTAACCCGACCCTGTTCCACAGAAGTGGGTAGGTAGGTAGGTAAATATTTTTTTCTTTTTTCAAGGGGGGGGAGGGGGGGTGTTTGTTTTCTTGTATATTCACAGAGTAAAGCTTACAACCCAGAACTTTGGTTAGTGCAATGTCATAATCAATAATTTCAGGATTTCTCTCTCCATCTCGACGAGTTCCTCTATCTCACTATTCAAGCTGGTCGAATTCTAGAAGACACTATGTCACATTCAGAACAGACCTACATGTAGCAGACTTCACTTATTCGCAGTTCGCATGCTTCTTAGTCTGCTTTATTTCTTTGGAAGACGTTCTTCCTCCCTGGCAGAACTCACTCAAACCTCTACCTTCTCCCGGCGAAGAAATCATCGACAGACTTTGCGAAACATGTCTCACTAAGCATCTCATCCCACGTGTTGTCACTCCGAAATTCCTTCAGACAGTTTTTGATAAAAGGTTTGGCAACATTCTTCATTCGCTCAAACACGCTGACACAAATAGCTGTCAACATCTTGCAAGGTACGAGAAATTTATGCACTATTCTACCCGACTTGGAAAACTCCCGCCACCTTGACAGAAACGCCAGAAGAGGGGACACAAGGGACGTTACTCTGCAGACAAGGGGCGCTACTCTGCAGACAAGGGGCGAAACTTCGCGGACAAGGGACGCCACTCTGTTTATCAGGACTTGGAAACAAAAAAAAGGCAGAGGGCAAATAAAAACTTTCGGGGCAGGGGATTTTTAGTGGGGCGGGCGGGTTACGCCCAACCAACATATTTTTAAGGATGGCCTCAGAGTATATGTAGCCTATTCATCAAACGGCATGCAGGGTAAACATTCAAGGCAGCACAATCCAAAGTCCTGTCGAGCCATCCCATATTACAAATAAGATAGAAATCATATATTCTTTATCAAATATGAAAGTTTTCTGGCGAGATTCATTCTGTTCAAAATGAGCACGGATTGTTCGTCATAATATCAATTATGATGATGAGGAGCATACAACTATTTACATGATCAGTGTGAAAAATTCCTATCAAAACGAGCTGTCAGCCGAATGTTGACGAGCACAACAAGAGTAGCGGCTGTACCTACCATATTGCTTCAGATTTCGAGAGTCATCTGTAAGTTTTCCTTCCTTGATTGGTGATGGACGGTTTTTGGAATCTTGTTCATTATAGTCAAATGCCAACAATCTCCCATTCAGTGTTTTCAGAGTAAAATACTGTTTCCTTCTGATGAAGATCTGAAAAGTAAATGGCATAGCAAAATGTACTGGGTATCAATGAAGTCAGTTTAAAAAGTTCAATACATTTCAAGGAGAAGCTATCTATACTGTAGCACAGATAGAAAGGCTAATAAAGAATTTGTCTGAAATAGCCATAGGAGCGAGAGAATAACGTATCAAAGTATGCATGGGACACATTTACCATGTTTACAATATATTATATTATTCTTTCGTTGTGAAGCTTCACCTGTAATAATGTTACGAATTTCAAAAGAATCCTACGTTTTTGTCCTATGAAAACTGTGTGATGAGTTCACGAGAAAAGTTAGCTGTTGAAAGTAGTTTTTCGCTGGTCAAGGGGCATACCTCGGCAGAAAATGTCGGACCGAATCAAAACGGTCACATGCACATCTTCACATGGTGATGATAATATGTGGTGAAGTTTGAAAAAAGCCAGAATAAAGTCTACGATAAGTTGGCCAAAAGAATCCTATGAAAACTGTGTTGAGTTCACGAGAAAAGGTAGCTGATGAAGTAGTTTTTCGTCGATCAAGGGACGTAACTCAGGAGAAAACGTT
Source organism: Hanleya hanleyi (assembly GCA_036873755.1). Lineage (NCBI taxonomy): Eukaryota > Metazoa > Mollusca > Polyplacophora > Lepidopleurida > Hanleyidae > Hanleya > Hanleya hanleyi. The sequence continues at coordinate 161,261 of JAVTVY010049546.1, forward strand.
AGATCGAGTCGAAAAGGTCACCCGCATATCTTCACGTGGTGATAATGTGTAGCAAATTTGGAAAGAATACTTTCACAAGGAAAGCGAACGGACGGACAATGCCATTGCATATTTATACGCTCCGTTAACATCGACGGGTGTATACAAATTTCAACATTGTAATACCTGCAAAATAGGTTTCAATGTCTGAGGCACAACTCCTTCAAGGACATCATGGTGGGCATCTGGGGCATGGCTTTCAGCTGGATGGAAGAAATCAGATTGTATGTGGCAAACCTCCTTCACACCATGAGAACTCGTTCCCGTTTCAAGCGCTGTTTGAAGATCGACAGTGTAGTTTTGTCTGGTTCTCAGTGTACAATCTTTTTCATGGAACTAAAATGAAAGACATGAAGAGGTCATATAAGATACTTTCCATGTTACAAATATACTGCACACAATATATTACCGTTACTCAAGAAAAATGCAAGCTATGAATACAAATCTCTTACATGCCCCAAAAAAATACAGAATTTTACCTGAAACCAATTTTATATTTATGGTATCCAAAATGATACCCCTCCCCCATCCCTGATCACTCCCTGTAAAAAGACCTTCTGCATACCCTTTTTTGTATATCTGATCCAGTACAGAGGCAGTACTTTGAGACATGGACGTTTGCACCCGAGAACTTCTGATCAAAGCCTAAAATAGAATGAGCAGCCAGGTTGTCAGCACATAGCTGAGCCACCGTACCAGTAACAGGATGACCATCAATCAGAACTGAAGTATGGGTTCCCTATAAAAAGAAAAGATTCAAACTGAGTGTCAGTCAATGTGAGATATTTCCCTGTTCTATATCAAATTTCCATGAGGTCAAGTGGAAAATGTAAAATGCCGACAGAATGCTGATGTAAGCGTATTGAGATGCACTACATCTGTGTACCCGGTACTTATTCTATTATCCATTATTCAGGAACCCCCAGGATCACATTGATAGACATTAATCTGTATTTAGACTAGTACCCATAATCCACTGCAACTAGCTTCTGCGCACAGTCCTGTTACATGAGTGGAATATCCATATCAAATGCAGAGAAAAGAGAGAGTCAGTAGTATTTCAGTCATATAACGATGATACCACTAAGTATCATATGATTAACCGAGCAAGTGAGACTAGCCATGTTGTAGTCATCATGTAGAGGAAATTTAATCTTCTCTTCAAGCCAATTACAGACATGGTACAAACCATGATGCCCAACCTTAGGGTCTGCAGAGGAAAACAAAACAAAAATATGACTTTATCTATTAAGACTTACACTTTCAAGAAGACGCAGTTCTTCATTAAATCGATAAAGAATCTTCTCCCATCCAATATCAGGATTCTTCAAATCCTCAACTGTGAATAGGGCTAGCAGGTGTATGTTTTCGAAGCTGAATCGAATTGTTGAGTCCAAATTCAAGAAGGTGTAGTACAAAGCCCCTGTGGAAAAAGTGATCACATGACATCAGAATATATTACAGGAGGTGCATATATAAATGTGATGGTGGATCTGAATTGGGTAAATTATATTTTAACAGAATGAATACCACACACATAGAGAATAGTAAGCCCCAGACATATTAATTTATTATACTTACATGACTTATGGATGGACCTGCAATTTGATGTTTACACAAGCAGGAATAAACACAGGAAAGAAGCAATCAGAGATTGCTCAATTGTATGCCCCCCCCCCCCTTCCGCTTTAATCCGACACTGCTCATTGTTCTGTTGTTTATTGGTTGGTGGAGGCCTAATTTGGATAATTATAAAAATTCTGTTTCAGTCACTTTTTTGCCATGCCTCACACAATACATATTCCAAGTATCAACCAACAAGTGGTAATACGATGTTTCGATGCAAGATGGTCACCAGGGCTTTCGCCAAATCCGAAAATGTGACCTGGTTATGAGACCTACATTCCTTGGGAGTATATTGTGGTGAAATTATGAAGCAATCAGTGAACTTTGACTTTTGCACCCAATTCACTCTTTTGGGGGCAATTTCATACTTCAGGTCCTATGTTGTCTGCTTTGGAATGTAGAATAACATATAATATAGCCATTTTCCTGGTCCAAATCGGTTATGGACTGAGATCCAGCCTGGACAAATAAATATATCCCATTCACTTAGGTTTGATAAACAAAGGGCCATGACTCTTGAAAATATAACGCTGCTTTACGCTGCATACCAATGGGTCACTGACCACATATCGTGCAAATTTCATACTTGTCCATACAATATTAACCGAGATCCAGCCCTACAAGTCTCAATTCACAAAGATTTGAAGAAAAAAATAAATGCGAAATTTGGAGAAACTTCACGCTGCACAACTACAGGGCACTGACCACATATCCTGCAAATTTCATAATTGTTCATAAAATATTAACCGAGATCCAGCCCGGACAAGTCCCAATTCACGGAGAATTCAGGAACAAAGGGCCATAACTCTTGAAAATATAAGCGAAACGCGGAGTAACTTCACGCCGCACAACTACAGGGCACTGACAACATGTCCTGCAAATTTCATAATTGTCCATACAATATTAACCGAGATCCTGCCCGGACAAGTCCCAATTCACGGAGAATTCAGGAACAAAGGGCCATAACTCTTGAAAATATAAGCGAAACGAGGTGAAACTTTACGCTGCACAACTGTGGGGCACTGACCACATATCATGCAAGTTTCATACTTGTCCATACAATATTAACCAAGATCCAGCCCGGACAAGTCCCATTCACAGTGATTTCAGAAAAAGGGCCATAACTCTTGAAAATTATACTGGAACTCGGAAAAAACTCAACGCTGCACATCTACGAGGCACTGGCCATATTCCATGCAAGTTTCAATCTCGTCCATCAAATATTAACCGAGATATTGCGCGGACAAGAAATTCGGACGGACAGACGGACGGACAAAGCGATCGCTATATGCCCCCTCCCCCCCCCTCTAGTTAGAGGGGCATAATAAACTATTGGCGAGATTTGAACCATCAACCCTTCATACATGTGGACATTAGGTGCATTATGCATCCAATTGAACTTTTATTAGTTTCATAACTTACGCGAACTGGTGATTGATACATCAAATATTACCATTGGGACTTTTTAGTCCCGTTTCAAAAAGGTCTGATATTACCCAACGGGACTAAAAAGTCCCAAAACTAATTAACCTAATTTCGATAGGAAACTGAGCTGCTTTCCCAAAAATGAAACTAGCATTATGTTCTTGATGTTAGAAATCATTCATAAAAAAATTTCCAGTTAGATTGACTAAAAACTTCCTCAAACTAGAGTGCAACAATTTTCTTCTGAAATCCACTACGTTTTGCTGAGTGGCTTATCCGCGTGTCTGATGACGGCACCGATGGTCGTTGGTCACAGCTCGCTATAGTTTGTTTCAGATAGTCGGAGGCAACCGTCCGTGTGTACCTGAATGTCCCGACGGCAGGGTTGTAGAATTGACTGTGAGCTCAGTCACTTAAGAGGGGGTGGGACTTTTAAGTCCCGTCGGTAAACAAAGGGTTAAATGTGTAGCGGGTAAATAGTGTTTTTCACAACTACATTTTACCTATTTTGTGTACACAAGCTTTAGTTCCAAGGGGGTTAGCAACTTCGAAATCATCATAATACAACTGTATCAGCAAAGACCCGAGATTGTTTTTGAACAATGGGTGGTGTTTGGAATATTCTCCATCACAAAAATCCTTGAGATATGCAGTCTGTGTATGGTCTGTATGAAGCTGAAAATATGGGAGCAAGATCATGTTATAGATCATTCACATTGCGTCAGCATGCCTCTGGTAGCAGACAATATTTTATTTATACAGACATGGTTTGTTTAAGTTTCTCTAAAGGTCGGTATTAGGAAATTAGTATGTCTATTCATCTTAAGTGTGCAACAAAAAACCATAGATATTATATACATTTAAGGCCGTTGTCAGTTGATAGGTTGTTTAGCATGACCGCCTGCTAAAATACACATGCTAGATGCTATAATTATCAATTATTAATTATTGAAGCTAAATTTTCTACCGTTGACCCATTCCATATCAAATCAAAATAATCTTCAAGATTATGATCGAATATATAACCTGACAAGATTCTCATTTTATAGATTTATACAGTAAACACTATGAAATCTCCAGTAAATATCACCAGAAAAAATATTTATGAAATAATTATTCTCTAAAGAGACATTTTAAGTTTGCTTTAATTTAATTGAAACATTCTGTTAATAATTACAGTAGATAGTAAAACTCAAATCAAGGGAAACAACTCTTACTTGTGACCACAATTAAAAGATATCTTCTACCCGAAGAGGGATAGTCTCCCTCATTGAAAAACCCGGAAGAGATTTGAAATATTTAAAAAACTGGCGGCCGATATCGCTTTTGAACGTGGATTACAAAATCATTTCTAAAGTATTAGCTAACAGAACTAAACCCCTATTGAATAACCTTATTCACCATTCTCAAACCGGTTTCGTTGAAGGTCGGTTTATAGGAGAAAATATTCGTTTTTTACTGGATATTTTAGAACAAGATCATTTCTCGAATAATTGGTTACTATCCCTAGACATCGAAAAAGCGTTTGACTCAGTTGAATGGTCATATATGTCTTACGTATTAGAAAAGTTCAATTTTGGTCCAGTTTTTCGAAAATATGTTTACACGTTGTACAATGGAGCAAAAAGCTGTGTTATTAATAAGAACAAATCGTGCAAGTGGTTCGATCTGCATCGAGGAAACGAGACAAGGGTGTCCATTTTCACCATACATATTTATTTTGTGTATAGAATTGATTAACAACGAAATTCGTAAAGACAAAACTATCAAAGGTATATATGTTGACAAAGAAGAAGTCAAGGGAGTTTTTTATGCAGATGATTCAAATTTAACATTAAAAGACATCTCCTCTGTCAGAAATGTTATATCCAAATATGAATTTTTGGGGAAATTTTCAGGGCTCTGTTTAAATATATGCAAAAGTAAATTATTTCCTTTCTCCAAAAAGAAGTTCAAACACATAAATGTACCCCAGCGTACAGTCACTAATGATTTGAAAATACTGGGTATTTTAGTTAGCCATGATAAAAATTCAGCACTAAAAGAAAATTTAGATAGCACGTTGGGGAAAGTCCGTAAACGCTTTCAGATCTGGTCGTCCAGAGATATTACTTTATATGGAAGATCACTTCTGGCAAAAGGTGAAGGTTTGTCAAGGCTTACGCACCTAGCGCCGGTGTTACCAATCCATAAACAGTTTATTTCTAATGTCAATACAGAGATATTCCAATTCATTTGGAACTATCTCCAAGAAAAAGTTAAGAGAAGTCTTCTGTGCTGCAGTGTTGAAAACGGTGGAATAAAAGCCAGAGACTTCGACACGCACAACAAGGCAATGAAATTGGTGTGGTTAAATAGATATTTTGCTGATAGGCCTTCGTGTTGGAAATTAACCATAAACGAAATATTTAGAAAATTAGGTGGCCTAACATATTTACTGAATTGTAACTATGATATCTCAAAATTAAGTGATAGGTTACCAGACTTTTATATGGAAATTCTTGCCAATTGGTCAAAGATAAAAGACGCAGGTGAAGATACAGACCCGTACAATCAACTTATATGGAATAACAGAAATATTTTATTTGGCAGCAAATCAATGTACAACATGGTATGGCATCAAGCTGGTATTAATTTTGTAAAAGATCTTTACGATGAGAATGGGAAGTTGCTATCATTGCCAGAATTACAGGAAAAGTACATTTTCATCTCCCAAACAAAGGACTACTACTCTGCTGTTAATAGTTTTGTTGGATCCAATCTATTTAACGAAAAACATTGCCGATAAACCCTTACACGATAATCCATCGGTGGGTGGGATGGAGTTGGCCGACACACGTTTGACTTGCAAGTATTTCTATAACATGTTAAAGGGTAAAGATAAGGTGAACTTTGATTATGGTAAATCAAAACTACTGGAGTTAAGACTCTTGACACGAGGGAATCCCCGCTAGAGATGCAGGCCGGGATAACGACTATGGCTCGTTTTGAAATTAGGGATTCCCCAAGAATGTGAATCAAAATGACGGCTTCTAAGTCGCCTGCGCGACTATGAGGCGACTATGATGGCACGGTCAACTCAGTCGTTTTCCTGGATTTACTTACTTATTTTTTCATGGCCAATAATTACTGCAGCATTATTTATCACCAAAATATTGATGCGGGTGGGTCATGCGAAACAACCCATCAACTGACAGCGGCCTAATTAAATCAATTTTATAATAATAAAGCAAACGTGTTTACACTAGGTGGCAAAAAATACAATTATTTACCTGCTTCACGAAGCTTTTATCCTGGAACAGCATTTTAAGAACACCTAGTACGGGAATGTACTACATAGTATGGCGTTCTGAACCAGAGGAGGATGGTATCTCCGCTAAGATAACAGTCTCTGGATTCTGAAAGGAAAGAAATAGTTAATAAACGTATATTTCCATGATAAACTTGCAATTAGCAATCCATGTATCTACTTCAGAATCAATTCTTAGAATGATATCAATGATTTTTCCTCATATCAGAGAGAAGATTTTACTCTTTAGCAGGTGTGAGTCAAGTTATGTTTGTACATGTTTGTGTTATGTGTGTATACATTATTATTCTTCTGAAGAAATATCTTGTGTGAGGGGCAACTGTAAAAATTGCACATGCTTCACTCCTCTTCATAATAATTTATTAATTTAAACGCCAATAAAACCAAGGAATTTAACTTACAACATATCCGAGATCTTCTTCAAGAACTTTCAGAAAGTTATGCTCAGAGAGTCCATGAAATGGGTTGGCAACTCCAAGTCCAAACTCAGACACATCATTGATACGGTCTAGATGATCCGGTGCCAAATGCTTTTTTATCCCACCTAGCATGACATGAGCAAGATTTGTGAGAAGGCCAGTGGTCCAGTCCTTAACACGTTCAAAGCACGCTTCGGTTATGGTGTTCTGTGACCTCAATCTTGCCAACGAAAGACAAATCTCTTTCCTTCGTTGATGGTTGGACTTTCCCATCGCCTCGTCATATTGAGCAATATCCTCGTCATATTGAGCAATATCCTCGTCATATTGAGCAATATCCTCGTCATGATCATCCATATCGTCTTCAGGATCAGAAAACCGAGCAGGAAAGTTAACTGGCTGTGTCAATCTTCTAACATGTCTAAGTGTAGGTTCAACTGGTAAAGTATGATCACTCGATGATGGTGCAGTAATAATCTGTCCTATGGTCTCATCATATGTCGCTCTATCTGGTCGATCCTGTGTCACGTCTTGCACATCTACATTTACACTAACATAATTGGACCCGTCTAAGAATACAGTGGCATAACCCGGAGTCCATTCTGCGCTATTATGGTCTTCTCGTAGGTGCTTGTTTAGAAATCTCAGTTTATTTGTTCTCACAGCACACCCATCAATACCACATTTAACTGTGAAGTTTTTTGAATACTGATGAGATGAGAATACATGGCGCTTTAGCCCCCTGGGAGTGGCAAATCTCCTACATGGAAGTCCTTGATCTTGGCAGACAACACAGTCATATTTCTGAAAAGAAGGAAAGAAAGAAACACTCAATTGTTTGAATATGACTAGATAAAACAGCATGAACCGTGTAGGCCTATCCAATATGTAGAAACCAGGGTATCAATTTAAATTTCCCATTCTGATGTCTGTCAGAGAGAGTGTTAACCAGTGTTAGCGGTTTAGAAATTTGAACAGTGAAGTCGTCTTTGGTCGAAGGCGAAAATAAAGTTTGAACCCAAAACCTATCCTTTTCTCAAACTCAGTCTCAGGTAAACGGCACTGATATTTTCAGGCTATCTGAAAAATACACCAACAGTGATCTGATCATACTCCGTTTTAAAACATGTCATTCTTGTGTCGTTTCAATCGATTGTTAACCTTGTGCTGCCTTTCTTGTACTCTTTTAGGATTTTCCATGACGAACACTAATTTTAAAGAACTTCAATCAATGTCCATAAAAAAAAATTCTCGTTTCTTTCAAATCGACCGCCATCTTGTTCTAAGAAGAAAATGAGAAGACTGGTTCCCGATATTTCGAACTATGAATGTAATGATCTTTATTTTTCTCGGGTACCTTATAATTTAGAGTCCCGGATGTGCGAAATCCCATCTCGCTGGCGTGATAACTGTTTATAAATAATAACAAGACCATGTTAATTCAAACGAGCAATTAATTCGTCGATTTTATACGTTATACCGTTATAAATCTTAGTACTGGAGAATAAAACCTGGTTATTTAAAAAAAAAGATTTAATTACACCTCCCACAATTCCGTCTTCAATCCCATGATCCTTTTGGCGCCATATTTGATTAGCTGTCAACCTCAACGCGCATCGCTTGTATAATTTTCCCAGTTCTCGTCTGATAATTTGCATTTAAACGAACGAATAGGCCCACGAAGTTGAAGCCAGAGTTGAGCCATCGATCACATACAGTTGAGTTAACTGCAGTCGCCGTCCTGTTAGTGCCCACCAATTGGGCGTAAAATCGACGAAATCTCGACCCACCATGGCCTTGCGCAGGGATGTGATGTTGATGAATGAGGAAGAGGTGATAGAGTTTGCCAGGACCAAGCTTGAGCTACCAGAAAAGGTTTTGACGAAACTGGAAGGTAAAACTATTTAGTACCTAGTAAATATACCATACTTTTTTGTTGGTAAACTTAGCAAGACTCCTGGCTCGAGAGGCTGTGAACGGTCAGATTACCCAAATGAAAGCACAATGAACCCAAAAGAACAAGTATTCACTTTAACGAAGGTCCCATTACATACTAGAATGCAAATATGGTCAAAATAGAACGGATGGATGAAAAAAAAAAAAATACCACACGGCCGCAGCATAAATTTAAATCAAGAAGTAAATATCGCGGCGAGGCACTGGAAATGGGGACAGTTAACATGGACCTCCATGGAACATATCTGATTTTTCTTCAAAATCTTCGCTCCTACCTGCGGTAAAATTCTGCAACTTGGCGAGCTGAAAGATAGTATATCTGTTCAATTTACCTGTTAGTATCCATGCTGGACTACTCTTTTAAGAGTTTTTCCCATTTACTTCCAGGTTAAATGTATCCTTTCCGGAGGGAGGAAAATCTTCCAATGACGTCATTGTATCATACAGAATTAACAGCCCTCACAGATTTCTCAAACGCGTGTTACCCCATACTGGTTTAGATACATCCTTCATCCTACATGTACAGCAACCATGAAATTACAATGAAATTTTATAAAATTATTTTTTATTTTTCAGAAGCTGAAATTGATGGGGAAGCCCTACTTCTTTGTACAGAGAGCCATATAGACAAAGTTCTGCCCGGTCTTGCAGTGGGGCCATGCCGTAAACTGTTGAACAGGCTAAAGTCTGCATTAGCTGCATCGGATAGGGAAGAATTGGAGCAGATCGAGGTGGTTGTAGCAAGAGGCACAGTGTTGTCAACGATCCATCAGACAAGCCAGCATACAGGTATTCCATCCTTGACCAGGAGCCCATCATTGTCACAGAGCCAATCCTCAACTAGAAGCCCGTCCATGACACAAAGCCCGACAACGACGCGAAGCCCGTCCACAACACGAAGCCCGTCCACGACACGAAGCCGGAGTCCATCCTTGAATCTCTATCTCAGTCCATCCACGACTGGGTGCCCATCACCATCATCACCATCATCGCTAAATGACGAATCAGATACTGAGAACCAGCCACCATTGCATGTTCAATCTCCTGCAACCAGGATGCCTACACCCTCCAGGACAGCAGCTCCACCCAGCGTGCCTTATTCAGGAGAATTTCCAGTGGAAAAACTGCTTTTTGGCCCGGTCTGTCAACAAGCTTTTCGTAGTGGTGTATTCACGAAAGACGCAAAAACTGAAATTCTGCAAGTGCTGCACACCAAGATTCTTCAGTTATCCTGTGACAAAGTGTGAGTACATGTCAATGGAGTGTGTCAGAGATTGCAAATCAAACTCATGTCACTATGACAGACTAGGATAGTACATGTGGTAAGAAATCAGGATTGACCATATACATGTATTACAAAATTACAAACTACAGTAGTATGGTGCTTGGTCTAACCCGAGTCAGCAAATCAATACCAATATTTTTGGTTTTATATGATTTCCAAGTTCAATTTATTTAGACAGAAGATAATTGATATTATTGCACTGAATATGTTCATTAACTTCAAATAAGTGAAGGTAGCCGTTCTGAAATCATGTTTTTGTGATTAATATTTATGGTTTACCATTTCTTTCTCTAGCTATGGCGATCGTGGGATACGACTGGATGCAGCTCGAGCTCTCATCAGCCAGTATCCTCAATTGAAAGAGGGCAGGACCACAAAAGATGCTATTGTAAGTTTTTGGCTCTTTTTCTCCAAGTTATTATAAGGCCATTCAAATATGATACTTTGTTTCTCAAACACAATGTGGGTCAATCTTGATGACGCATGAGACTTTTTTTTTCATTTTATTTCTGATTTCTGATCGCAAACCAAGGGAGGTAATTCGGTTCACAAAAGTTTAAAAAATCATATCATATACAAGTTATCTCCCTTAGCTCATTCTCAACAAGATCAACCAAGGGAGATAATTCTGCCCAGTATTTCTGTTTTGGCAAATATTTTGTTGTGGCGTGCTTTCTTCACAGTCGGCACAGAAAATTACTGATATAAAAAGAAAACATGCAGACCTGATTGCGACCATCATGCGGCAGCATTTGAGAAACAAAGTATCACATTTGAATGGCCTAAACTCTACACAAGTTTATTTCCTTGTGTGTTGATTTACATGCTATTTTGTGCTCTCTGAAACAATTCACTCCAATGTACGAGTTGTCACAGCGAAACAGCTCACCAATTACCAGTATACGAGTTGTCAGAGCATTTCCATCATAGCTCTCTAGATTTGTATCTAATACCGCTTATGCCGGTGCTAGGGGCCGTGTGGTCATATCATCCAAGTTGCCACATGAACAGGTACAATAAAAGCGTACCTGAGATACAACACATAGCACGAATCGTTAGATTCTTGGTATGTGCTTTAGAATAGGTTAACCAGAAGACTATTCTGTGAAGTCATGTGACGCAGTCAGTATGTCGGCACCTCTTCCCACTTCCCTTATATGTGTTGTAATTTTTACCTGTATATGGCGAGATTCTGCTGGTGGACGTTTCGTCCCCGAGGCCCGCCCCCTGTACAGACCTTTTGGTCTTTGATATATGCTGGCATTTGTGGGAAGTTGATGCTTGGTCGACATCGGGCGTTACAGTCTTTTGTGTTAAATGCCGTCATTTACATCTGACGACGATACAGCTCACCAATCTCCAATGTACGAGTTGTCACAGCGAAACAGCTCACCAATTATCAGTATACGAGTTGTCAGAGCATTTCCATCATAGCTCTCTAGATTTGTATCTAATACCGCTTATGCCGGTGCTAGGGGCCGTGTGGTCATATCATCCAAGTTGCCACATGAACAGGTACAATAAAAGCGTACCTGAGATACAACACATAGCACGAATCGTTAGATTCTTGGTATGTGCTTTAGAATAGGTTAACCAGAAGACTATTCTGTGAAGTCATGTGACGCAGTCAGTATGTCGGCACCTCTTCCCACTTCCCTTATATGTGTTGTAATTTTTACCTGTATATGGCGAGATTCTGCTGGTGGACGTTTCGTCCCCGAGGCCCGCCCCCTGTACAGACCTTTTGGTCTTTGATATATGTTGGCATTTGTGGGAAGTTGATGCTGGGTCGACATCGGGCCTTACAGACTAGTCTTTTGTGTTAATTGCCGTCATTTACATCTGACGACGATACAGCTCACCAATCTCCAATGTACGAGTTGTCACAGCGAAACAGCTCACCAATTACCAGTATACGAGTTGTCAGAGCATTTCCATCATAGCTCTCTAGATTTGTATCTAATACCGCTTATGCCGGTGCTAGGGGCCGTGTGGTCATATCACCCAAGTTGCCACATGAACAGGTACAATAAAAGCGTACCTGAGATACAACACATAGCACGAATCGTTAGATTCTTGGTATGTGCTTTAGAACAGGTTAACCAGAAGACTATTCTGTGAAGTCATGTGACGCAGTCAGTATGTCGGCACCTCTTCCTACTTCCCTTATATGTGTTGTAATTTTTACCTGTATATGGCGAGATTCTGCTGGTGGACGTTTCGTCCCCGAGGCCCGCCCCCTGTACAGACCTTTTGGCCTTTGATATATGTTGGCATTTGTGGGAAGTTGATGCTTGGTCGACATCGGGCGTTACAGACTAGTCTTTTGTGTTAAATGCCGTCATTTACATCTGACGACGATACAGCTCACCAATCTCCAATGTACGAGTTGTCACAGCGAAACAGCTCACCAATTACCAGTATACGAGTTGTCAGAGCATTTCCATCATAGCTCTCTAGATTTGTATCTAATACCGCTTATGCCGGTGCTAGGGGCCGTGTGGTCATATCATCCAAGTTGCCACATGAACAGGTACAATAAAAGCGTACCTGAGATACAACACATATCACGAATCGTTAGATTCTCGGTATGTGCTTTAGAATAGGTTAACCAGAAGACTATTCTGTGAAGTCATGTGACGCAGTCAGTATGTCGGCACCTCTTCCCACTTCCCTTATATGTGTTGTAATTTTTACCTGCATATGGCGAGATTCTGCTGGTGGACGTTTCGTCCCCGAGGCCCGCCCCCTGTACAGACCTTTTGGTCTTTGATATATGTTGGCATTTGTGGGAAGTTGATGCTGGGTCGACATCGGGCGTTACAGACTAGTGTTTTGTGTTAAATGCCGTCATTTACATCTGACGACGATACAGCTCACCAATCTCCAATGTACGAGTTGTCACAGCGAAACAGCTCACCAATTACCAGTATACGAGTTGTCAGAGCATTTCCATTATAGCTCTCTAGATTTGTATCTAATACTGCTTATGCCGGTGCTAGGGGCCGTGTGGTCATATCATCCAAGTTGCCACATGAACAGGTACAATAAAAGCGTACCTGAGATACAACACATATCACGAATCGTTAGATTCTTGGTATGTGCTTTAGAATAGGTTAACCAGAAGACTATTCTGTGAAGTCATGTGACGCAGTCAGTATGTCGGCACCTCTTCCCACTTCCCTTATATGTGTTGTAATTTTTACCTGTATATGGCGAGATTCTGCTGGTGGACGTTTCGTCCCCGAGGCCCGCCCCTGTACAGACCTTTTGGTCTTTGATATATGTTGGCATTTGTGGGAAGTTGATGCTGGGTCGACATCGGGCGTTACAGACTAGTCTTTTGTGTTAAATGCCGTCATTTACATCTGACGACGATACAGCTCACCAATCTCCAATGTACGAGTTGTCACAGCGAAACAGCTCACCAATTACCAGTATACGAGTTGTCAGAGCATTTCCATCATAGCTCTCTAGATTTGTATCTAATACCGCTTATGCCGGTGCTAGGGGCCGTGTGGTCATATCATCCAAGTTGCCACATGAACAGGTACAATAAAAGCGTACCTGAGATACAACACATAGCACGAATCGTTAGATTCTTGGTATGTGCTTTAGAATAGGTTAACCAGAAGACTATTCTGTGAAGTCATGTGACGCAGTCAGTATGTCGGCACCTCTTCCCACTTCCCTTATATGTGTTGTAATTGTTTGACCCGACAATTTTTCCAATTTGAAATAATTGCTTGCACTAATTGAAATAATCGCTCTCAAATCATATCCTAAGCCCTAGTCTTAATATACAGAAGCAATAAAGCCATGTGGCAAAGGTGAATGTAATGATTGAATTGAAGTAGTCTGGCATGTAATCTTGAAACTGGATAATCAGAATCCATCGGATATGACACTGTCTGGAGTTTATCAAACATATTCAGGATTGTGTAATTGTTTATTTCTATGTTTTACAGAATAGCTGGAGGAATTCTCTTACTACCAAAGGGAAAAATGTGAGGAGAGTGCTTCATGAGGAAAGCAACCCTATGCTCAGAGAGAAACGTAGAGTGTATCACACAGGACGATCGACGAGGGCTGTGCCTGGGTTAGAGGAAGGTTCGAAGAGAAAAAGAAGAAAGACAACCGAGTCATCTTTGACCGATGAAGACATAGAGGAACTGAGGGTTGATCAACAGGTAAGATTAATTGACATGCGTTTATAGAATCCGTAATCTCTTCCATGTTTTTGAATTTCATTAAGGTATTTAAGCCAATCACAAAGTGAAGCTATCATGGATAATATATTTTGGTTGAATTATAATTGTATCAAATTTCATAACTTTATTTTGTGGGAGTTATTTATAGCTGATCAATGGTAGTTTTATTGTTCTTATTAACCACAGTTCAGTCTTAATGGATATAAAGTTTGTTCTGTGTACTAAATTTCCTTTTTTATTTTCTTAGGAGCTCAAAGCTGAAATAATGAAGCTGAAAAAAGACCGGAACCAGAGATTTATTGTTCAGCTGAGTGAGAAGATTTTCCCACTTCGGCAAAAGGATATCACTGACACAACGCCCCACTTATCTCAAATCCTGAGGGACTGGCCAGCATTGAAATCTACTGACATGGTATGTACATGTAAATTCCAGACTATGAGGATGGTCTAAATATTTATTCCACTGAATATTGGAAACAAATGTGCAAAATCAACATGTTGTTAGTAAGGACTTTTTTTCCAAAAGTAACCTGTTCTGATGCAGCATTGTTAAGACTTCCACAGACAAGTGATACATGTATAATGATTTCTTACATGTTACTGATTGTTCAAGACTTGATTTGGATTACCGGCACAGGGCCACAGAGCCTAAAAACCATTCCGTCAAATGACATCCTTCCATATGCGGAGGAATACTCACAGAAACTCGCAAAGACTCACCCAATGCTACGAGTTCTCCACCCACAAGGAAGGACTGATGACCAAGGTAATCTAAGTGACAAATTTATGTTCTCTTAATGGTTATTAGTCAGGCCCTAAAATTTGAAAATTTTAGTTAACCTGAAAATAGGTTGTGTGAAATTGACCCCAGGTAACCCATAGTTCGTTTCCCCACTTCTGAACTGCATAACCTATCGGTTATCCAAATAGGTTATGCAGATAGGTTATGCCAAATGAGTTTTTGACTAGAGTTCATTCAATTGAACTTGTTGCTGTCTACGCCAACATTTTGATTTTGTATGTAATAATATTGTTGTTCCCATAATCTAGCCCCTCTCAGCGTCCGATATTGTGCCGTTGGCTTTATCATTACCCGGTGACCAATTTTCGTCATTACCACGTGTTGCGTAAAGAGTCCAATTGTGTGTGACTGGCAGACTTCTATCATTGGAATTGTGACCTCTATTTCTGAAACATTATCTCGAATTAAATTCCCATATACACGTTTTAATCTTAAAACAGTAGAACGTAAAGATTCTCTGCCATTCCCTTCCGTTTTTCGGCTCTCGGCATCACTCGGGTTAGGGGCCGCACACTTATGGTATTGCGTCTTGGTTAGGGCCCCATGACCAGGACACAACGTCAGATAAGAGGAAGTTGACTTTTACCCACAGAGCGATATATATACACATGAGCTGTATATAATCGAAGTATCAATGTATCAAAACACACATGGGTTTCGCGTTCAATTATCCCCCCTCAACTGGGGCTCTTGTGTGTGAAGTTAACATTGAAACTCTGGTAAGCCCATTCTTCGATCGGAAATGATTTTAGGTTACAACAGGAATTTATTAAAATTGTCAATTTGTGACACAGAGTTTGGGCCATAAAATACGCGAACGAATAATCAGTTATGCATCTTTCATTATGCCCCCCCCCCCCTCTAATTATAGCGATCGCTTTGTCCGTCCGTCTGTCCGTCTCTCTGTCCGTCCGTCTGTCCGTCCGTCCGAATTTCTTGTCCGCGCGATATCTCGGTTAATATTTGACGAATAGGATTGAAACTTGCATGGAATGTGGCCAGTGCCTCGTAGTTGTGCAGCGTAGAGTTTCTTTTTCGAGTTCCGGTATAATTTTCAAGAGTTATGGCCCTTTTTCTGAAATCTCTGTGAATGGGACTTGTCCGGGCTGGATCTTGGTTAATATTATGTGGACAAGTATGAAATTTGCATGATATGTGGTCAGTGCCCCACAGTTGTGCAGCGTAAAGTTTCTCCCCGTTTCGCTTATATTTTTAAGAGTTATAGCCCTTTGTTCCTGAAATCTCTGTGAATTGGGACTTGTCCGGGTTGGATCTTAGTTAATATTGTATGGACAATTATGAAATTTGCAGGGTATGTGATCAGTGTCCTGTAGTTGTGCAGTGTGAAGTTTCTCCGCGTTTCGCGAATATTTTGAAGAGTTATGGCCCTTTGTTCATCAAGTCTTTGTGAATTGGGACTTGTCCGGGCTGGATCTCAGTTAATATTGTATGGACAAGTATGGAATTTGTAGGATATGTGGTCAGTGCCCTGTGGATGTGCAGCGTGAAGTTTCTACGCGTTTCGCGTATATTTTCAAGAGTTAGGGCCCTTTTGTTCTTGAAATCTGTGTGAGTTGGGACTTGTCCGGGCTGTATCTCGGCTAATATTGTATGGACAAGTATGGAATTTGCATGATATGTGGTCAATGCCCCATAGTTGTGCAGCGTGACGTTTCTCTGCTTTCGGTTATATTTTCTAGAGTTATGGCCCTTTGCTCATCAAACCTAAGTGAATGGGATATATTTATTTGTCCAGGTTTGGACTGGGAAAATGGAATGTAGATCTCATAACCAGGTCACATTTTTGGATTTGGCGAAAGCACCCGGGCGACCACCTTGAATCAAAACATTGTATTGTTACTTGTTGGTCAATACTTGGAATATGTATTATGTGAGGCATGCCGGAAAAAGTGACTGAAACAGAATTTTTATTTATCCAAATTAGGTCTCCACAGACCAATACAGAACAGCACAATGGTGGGGCAGTGTCAGATTAAAGCGGAATGGGGGGCATACAATTGAGCAATCTCTGATTGCTTCCTTGCTGTGTTTTGGGTAACCGCTAGGCGAACTGAACGATCGTTCTCCCCAAATTTTAAGGCCTAATTAATAATATACCAATCATTAATTCACCTGTTGGTGTGTGAGTGGGGGTTAGGGTGGTGCAGATAAATGAACACTGAACCTTCCCAAATATAAGATGAAAAGAAAAAAAGAATCCCATCTGACTGCGCTTGCATTGACTGCTTCCAGAACTTGTTCAACCCTTCAATTCACACATCCTAAAATGAAATTAGGAAACTAAATGTATGCACATGAATGGATGTCTGTTGTTTTAGTGTCTGGTGCTTCAACGCATTTTGCTGAGGAGCAACAGGAACTAGATAATGTGAGGTCTAGCACTGTAATATCACTTGTCTTTATTGCACCATGTAAGCGTCCTGTCTGTGTCTTGTGCGCTGTCCTCAGTGTTTTACAGGGTGGATGGAGGGTGTCTGGTTCCATGCTGCTTCAAAGATTTCTTCTTTGAAGTAGCAGGAACACAACTGGGCTGGGTGGTGCTTAGTTGTTTCGTCGTGATATAGCTGAAATAATGTTGAAAGCGACGTTAAATTCTATTCACTCACTCACTTTAGTGTCTGGTGTAACATTGAGTTTATTTTATTTCCAGTGATTGATGACAGCATAGCTCTATCGACATTACCCTATTTTCTGCCGACCAAAGTGAAAAAAAACCCTGCTTCAGACCCACCGTTTCATGATTGACATGTATCCTGTAAGTACATGTGATTTCATCTCTGTGTGATTGTGTTGGTACACTACTAAACCAGAATGTTAAATGCATTATTTGGACTCGTGGTGTGGGCCATTAAAGTATTGCATAGGCCACAAATTTGCCTTTTCCATCCTTGCCATCCGTTGTGCAACTAATGTTGTAACATACATGTAACTTACAGGGCAACAGCGAAAAAAAATCCCATTCCACTGCTCAACACAGAATTGCATGTGTAATTCTTGAATATATTGTATATGATATTCAATTAAATACTATATCAGTTGAATGCTATTGCTATTGCATTTCAGGCTGACAAACCACTTGACGAGGTGACAAATGATGTCACTGGCAGGTTGGAGCCATGGATTTTGCTCAGGGGCTCCTGGGCAAATGTAGAGAAGATCCAGGTTGTGGCAGATGGCATCTGCGGCACAACGGCCCGCTCAGTTGAAGAGGCTATCCATGTCATGATAGGCCTTCACTACATACAGGATGTGGAGTACAACCGACAAATCAAGCTGGCCATGAAGTATTTGGAGCAGTCCGTGTGCGGCTTACCACGTGTCGGCAATGAAGATTACCGGGAGATCGTCTCCTTCTGCAACATTCTCAGGAAGAGGAGTGCGGACTCGGAACATTGACGTGATTCAGCATTGTTTCCTGATTCTCTATTTCCTGGATTCATTACCCGTATTACCTTGACTCTCACTGTGGTACAAATTTGGTACTGATGTGACTGTGACTGCCTCATGGATGTTATATATGGAACTGTTCAGCCGTAAAGGGCTTGGAATGAGGGCACTGTTAACATTTTAGTGGTCATTTTAGTGATGTTGGATTACTTGGTGACACCATGTGGGCAATGAATTCATTTTGTGCCTTCTATGGCACTTCGTAAAGTAAAGCATCTTTGTGCATGAGAGTCAAATGTTTCCTGTTTGATAAAACTGGTTTTATTCATTATGTTGTTCGGGGGGATTGTGCTTGACTGCTGTGATATTGTTGCTCATTGTGATGGAAGTCATTTCGTGCCTTCTATGGCAGTTCTTAAAGTATTAATTAGCATCTTTATGCATGAGAGTAAAATGTTTCCAGTATGATAAAACTAATTTTACTCATTATATTGTGTGTTGGGGGAGGGAGTATGATGCTTGACTGTGATATTCTTGCTCTTTGTTCCTCGTAATCGTTTATAACATTCATACTGTTTGCTAATGTCACGTTATATTGGGGGGGGGGGGGACTTTTCGCAGCTTTTACGATTTTACTGAGGTTATTTACAAGGGTTTTCTGTATAGTTAATGTGATCATTTTATCTTGATGCAGACTGGGTATAGTTTTTGCTCTCCAAACATTTCTTCTTTTTCGTATTTTGTGCACAGGGTATTAGTAGTGGTGGGGAGAGAAGTCATTTGGATATACTGCAAAGCTTACTGAATAAACTGTTAATTGTATCAAATGTTTGTTGGTTTATTTCTAATGAAATGGATGCAGAAAGTTGCTTCAGCTATAGATGTTAGCTAGAGGGGTGCTGAGGGCGTCTTTTCAGCTTTTCGGTTTTGAATTACGGTACCCTAAATTGTTCAGATTTAACATTGTAGAGATAGGAAGTACATGTAGACACCCTGATGTCGGGAAAAATTTGGAATTTCAACACCGTCTTCAATTCCTGGCCAACACTATACAGATGTTACAATGGTGATAGTGAGAGATCAGTGCTGTTCATAACAGTGACCGAGTAGTGTGTACAGGAGGCTGAACATTGAATAATGGTGTTGACGAACACCAATTAACAGTGTTGAGAATGGGTCAACACCCTTTATTGGTGTTGGCCGAGCAATGTCCATAGGGTGTTTAACACCGAATAGTGGTGTTGGCTGAGCAGTGTGTACAGGAGGTTCAACACCGATTTATGGTGTTTACCGACATCGATTTATGGTGTTTACTGACACCGATTTATGGTGTTGACTGACACCGAATTAATGGTGTTGACTGACACCGATTTATGTTGTTAACCAACACCAATTTATGGTGTTAAGGCTAAATGGTGTTGGCCCTTAGCGAACACCATTTATTGGTGTTGAGCTCAACACCAATTTTTGGTGTTGGTTAACACCATTTTTCTGGCTGTGTACTGCAGGGCTTATAATTAGGTGTTTGTGTCAAATTTGCTATGCAACAATAAATTTGTAGCCCAATGGGAGTAAAGTCTTTTACTAACGACCCAAAGCTGTGGTGGTTTAGATACCGAATACTACTTTTTTAAAATGCATGTAGTAGACAATAATATGTGCTCTATATGCAAGCGACACGTCGAGATAATTGTACACCTACGAATTGAGTGCCCTCAAGCTCAGATATTCCGTGAACAGGGTGCAAGATGGGTTGAGAGTTGCACACTACAAAAAATATTTGTTTCGCCCTCCAGTATATACTTGGTTTCCTGGGGACTGATGTAAAAGTTCTATATCTGATATCGTTGTTGATAACTTACAGCATATATAGAGCTAGCATTAAGGGCGAATTGCCAGCATTAGAGTGCATTAAACATGATGATAAACATGATACTACTTAACTGAAATGGTTAATGAGAAAGTAACTTACAGTATGCAGAAATTCGATGAAAAGTTGAAGTATTGGTCAGGCATTGTGAGTTGAATATGTAATATACAAATTTTAGTATTTATGGTATTTATGTCTGTTGTATCATATGCTTATCACTGTGATTATAGTTATGATGGAATTGCACGTGGTACGATCACCCCTGGAGAACCTGTTTTTTTAGGACTAAAATTATATCACAGGAAACTTCTGTTGTTGAAATTATGCCTGAACTTCAATACTGAATATTTGGTACTTAGAATTTAAATATTTTTGTTCTTGTACTTTTCCATCTTATAGTTAAGGGGTGGTCTGTAAGAGACCGTACTACTTCAAACTCAACCATGCAACCAAGATTCCACAATACATTGTAGGCTACTTTAGCTCTGGTATAGCCTTGTTCTAAACTACGTGAAAACAACGCTATGGCTGCAAACCAATCACCAGATCGAGTTGTTGGGAAAGTTTTCGGCAATATTTGCCGAACCAATTGACCATAACCAATAAAATAATTCGATTCTATGTCCACTTATCTTTCATAAAACACCTTGTTTATGAGTGAATGTCCGTTTTTAGCTTGGCAAGAGATCTAAACTCGGACGAGGGGGGTAAAACTGTCCACATCGCCGCCATCTTTACATCGATCAGAACGCTGATTACGCGCCACAACATCGCGACAGTATACACCCCCCTCGTCCGAGTTTAGACGTCTTGCAAAACTAAAAATGGACAGTCGCTGATAAACAAGGTGTTTTATGAAAGGTAAGTGGACATAGAATCGAATTATTTTATTGGTTATGGTCAATTGGTTCGGCAAATATTGCCCGTACGGCACTTTCCCAACAACTCCATCTGGTGATCGGTTTGCAGCCACAGCCATAGCGTTGTTCCCACGCAGTATAGAACAAGGCTATACCAGAGCTAATTGCCTTCACATTCAATGTATACATCATGTATTGCCACCTTCTTAGTAGCTCTGGTATAGCCTTGTTCCATACTACGCGAGAACAACGCTATGGCTGTAAACCAGTCATCAGATGGAGTTGTTGGGAACATGCTGTACGGGCAATATTTGCCGAACTAATTGGCCATAACCAATAAAATAATACGATTCTATGTCCACTTACCTTTCACAAAAAAAACCTTGTTTATCAGCGACTGTCCATTTTTAGCTTGACAAGAGATCTAAACTCGGACGAGGGGGCAAAACTGTCCGCATCGCCGCCATCTTGCATCGACCAGAACTCTGATTACGCGCCACAACAACTCGCGATAAACACTACACGCACAACGGCGATGCGGGCAGTTTTACTAAGTGCGCGGTGAATATGAAAATCACGACTTAATATAGCGCTGACACGGACTTAAAACTAAGACGGGACAATATTCCCTTCTACCAATATGATGAAAATCAGATCTAAATCAATAAAAATAAAAAAAAAACCATAAAAAAAGAAGAAAAAAAGACAACAACAGACGTATGGCTTTTCATCAGTACGACTACGTTCATGTTGCTTCATAGTCAGGCAGATATGAGAAATGATTATGCACTTGTGATAAGAGCATGAAATTTGGCAGGATGATAGATAAACATTTACATGTATTATTAAATTTTGAAGGGGGAGTCCGGCCTGAAAATCCGTATTTGGCCGCCATCTTGGATTTCAAAGTGGCCGCCATCAGAAACCAAAATTTCGCGTTTGCTCACTTCGGAGACATAAGGCAGACCAGTTTAAACGGTTATACCCACATGTGGTACTCAAGGATGTTGATCAACACAGTTTTGTTGCATCAGAACTGACGGATTTCGAGATGGCGCTGGGTTTTTTTTTCAAAATGGCTGCCGGGAATCGCCTATTTTCATTGTTATGTAACTTACTGTGAAGAGATACACAAACTTCTACTTCTGGGTGGCCTAAAATGGTTTTTGTTGTCTTTGGACACTGGTTACTTGTGAACATGCGATACGTGTGGTTGAAGTTCCACATGAACAGCTGCAATAAAAGCAGGGTTGAGATACTAAGGCTACATCCTAGAAGCCGCCGTATTCTAAAATCTGTAAGTGAGGTGCCAACAGAAGTTTTAATGTAGACTGATATGGTTACTTTTCAGTCGCCAAACGTCAACTTTGCATACCCTTTACATATCTCTCGAACTCGTCCACATATCTATCTGGGATGGGTCACATTTCGGGTATTTACCTAATACTCCACTTTTGATTGACCTGACATGTGGCATCGTGTATTCACATCGGTGATGCTTGCAATATATGAAGTTAGTGACGCTGGAGATTAATCTCCGTGACAGTTGCAGAGAGCTGCGCATAATTCGAATAAATTAAGCTTGTTGCATGCATACCTTCCCCAATATGGATATTCTGTTCGAAATAGAATATGATAATATGCGGCGGGTCTGTACTCCGGGTATCTCAAAATGATTTCCTTCTATGGGAGAATTCACTCAAAACTCTCATACTTTACTGGATGATGTTTCTATTAACACCCTGTCTCATTCCAACCATCGCAAAGAAACACCAAGCTTGTTAAAGAGTTGTTGACAAATCTAGCGTCTAGCCCGTCACCCAATATTCATCCCTCGTCAATAATAGCACCAAATTAAAAACAATCATACAAATTCAAGCGCGAATTAAAAATCCATTCTTCTGCGAGGTCAGTTGGAGCCTGGACTCCGACACTTCGCGGCAACTTGGCCTTTTTCAGTCCGCTTGTTTTGAGTGATGGAGTCATACATGTAATTTCTCTAGATATGTTTCTTTGAGATTGATACTGACAAAGGTTCGGATTTCATTAAATATTTTGGCAACATAAACGTTCTTGGTAATCTTGCTGTACTGTCTCCAGGAAAGGGTTCCCAATATTTCTCGAAGATTCCAAGAAGCAAATCATTTAATATGGAACACTACTTGAATTCCCATTTTCATCTACTCAGTACGCTTATGGTTGATCCTGGATGTACATGTAAACCAGCCAATTATCGTTATGATGCTGGAGTCTATAGCTGTTCAGGAGCTGTCTGGTTCAACACGAGTTTCCAACCAAGAGCAGGTTGTGGTTTTGACAGATGTGAGTGCTCCAGAATAAGCAAGTGAAAAATAGTTCAGAAAATATATGTTAGGGGAAGTTGCATTTATTCGTCTCGGTTTGGAATTTTTACAGTGGTGATATGTTTTTGACGAATGTACCGGCATTGATGTCTGGCTTCAACACCTATATATTTTCACCAACAAAGATGAAATAAGGACTACGAGACACACTGTAAAGGTCACGTGCCACTTTTGTTCAGGGCATACAAAGAAAGGCGAATGTTGTCGACTTTGTCAAAACGCACTATTATGCACCATGTAACTCATCATCACGCCAGTCTAGCACTATTATCCACAATGTAAATCATCATCACGCCGGTCTAGCACTATTATCCACCATGTAAATCATTATAACGCCTGTACTAGCCCTATCATCCCTCGTGTAAATCATCATCGCGCCGGTCTAGCACTATTATCCAATACGTAAATCATCATCACGCCTGTCTAGCCCTATCGTCCCTCGCGTAAATCATCATCACGCCGGTCTATCACTATTATCCACCATGTAGATCATCATCACGCCGGTCTAGCCCTATCATCCATCATGTAACTCGTCATCACGCGGAATAGCACTATCATCCCTCGTGTAAATCATCATCACGTCGGTCTAGCACTATCATCCCTCGTGTAAATCATCACGCCTGTCTAGCACTATAATCCCTCGTGTAAATGATCATCACGCCTGTCAAGCACAATCATCCCTCGTGTAAATCATCATCACGCCGGTCTAGCACTATTATCCACCATGCAACTCATCCTCACGCCTGACTAGCACTAGTATCCACCTTGTTAATCATCATCACGTCGGTCTAGCACTGTTATCCACAATGTAAATCATCATCATGCAGTGATGTAAGTGGATTTTTGTCAAAAAACCGGAAAATACTATCCTAGCACTTTAGGCCGGGGTCCAGGGGCCACCTAGGCCCCTGGAAGCTCTGGGGTCCTAGATGGCTGGAGATGCATTCGAGCCAATTTCTGGCAAATAAAATAAGAAAATATGATTGGCAAGCCACTACGATTTTTGTGTTGTTTTTCAAGCAAAACCTGTTTCATAATACACCCTCATTCTGATTCTGAAATAAGCAAACTTATTTTGAAAATTAATTTCTGTAAATTTATTCAGAGACTCCTGTATGGAATGATGGAACATTTGGATCACACATTGACAGATGCTTTGCCGATTTTGCGTGAGCTTGTAAAGATTTTTTTCCTGAGCTGCTGTAACGTACTCTATCATTACAAATGGTACATTCAGCCAAACCTGGCAAATTGAGTTTCCTTATGTAGTCTGAAAGGTGACCCCCGTGACAGTCGTTGTCCTCCAGCCATGACCAACGAAACTTATTTTTGATACTCCTATCCACCTCATTGACGTCTATGTCGGCACTGCGATGTAACACGCTCATGATTTTCACTCCGGCCAAAAAGGCGCAATTTTCACTTCAGACTGCCCACACAATATCCCATAATAGTTTCGGCTGCTAGCGATTTGAGCGCCAGTACTACAGGGGAGACAACTCTAGTTGTCTCCCGAGTTGTCTCCCGTATCACGTGGCGGACAAATCATTATAAAAATGGCGACTACGTCGGTTCTTCGCTAGAGACGATCGGGATCCAATTTTGAGGATTAAAAATGGTAACAATACATACTTTATCAAGATCAGGTTAAAAATGCGTTTTTGAACGCTCAAATATCGATTTAGTCGACATCAAGTATCACTTTCCTGGTAAAACCGGACGAGAATCTAAATTTCTATAAAAACGAAATTTTTTCCAAGTTTCAACAAAAAACCGGATTTCCGGCAAAAACCGGAAGACTTACATCACTGAATTCATGCCTGTCTAGCCATATTATCCGTCATGTAACTCATCATCACGCGGGGTACCTTCATAAAGTTAGACCGCGGTTCGCGGTTCGTTATTCGGGACCAATCATTGAGCGACTCATAACAGCACCCCTAGCAGCGCCCCCTGGCGTCAGATTTGGATATGAATATGCAAATATATAGAGCATGACATTCTCTCTTGCTATACAGAGTTTGGAGTTCAAAGTAGTCATAATAAAAAAAATACAGATTTCCATATCTGAGGAAATAATTGCTGGTCTCCTCGAATAATGAACTTCGAACAGTGAATCACGGTCTAGCTTTATGAACGTACGCGGGGTAGCACTATCATCCCTCGTGTAAATCATCATCACGCCGGTCTAGCACTATTATCCACCATGTAAATCATCATCACGCCCGTCTAGCACTATCATCCCTCGTGTAATTCCTCTTCACGCCGGTCTAGCCCTATCATCCATCATGTAATTCATCATCACGCGGGGTAGCGCTATCATCCCTCGTGTAAATCATCATCACGCCGGTCTTCTCTCCCACCATGTAGACCTCTCTAGACGCATTGTTGAGCTCAGACAGGCTATTGTAGGCTTTGTCTTGTACGTTCTTACACCAAGTATAAACCTACAATGTACACTGCATCTCCTACCTAACAGGTTAGTATCACATATAAGAGATATATGCAGCTTCGCAAAAAGATCGAGCCCTTCAGGATGGCACATCATTTGAGGTTGCACATCATTGACAATGCACATCATTTAATATAATAAATTTTTCAAGAAATATGATTTCTATATTTAGTGATGTTGAGGTTGGATTGAAGGAGGAACTATATTATAAAACTACCAATAAAGATTACATTTTTTTCAAGAGTAAGCCTACACGTCCTATTGCATAGATCTGATGAATACATGTTTATGTATAGTTAGGAACAATAGGTGTGCAATTTTGAGCACGTTCTTGGTGTAACTTTGTGTGATGTATGTGAACAAACAAAGCTAATAACAGTGCAATAGCAGGACTAAATCTATCATTTCAAGCATGCAATGGGACACTTGCACTGTGGTAAACCTTCACATTTGTATGCAAATAAAAGAATGCAATGGCAACTGTGTCCAATCATACTGTAATGCTCCATAATAATGTGCACGGGTAAAGACTTGAGCTCACAAACTGATTCAAACTCACTTTTAATTAATATAGTAAGTTAAATGTGTGGACACAGATATGGTTGTGCAAAAGCTTCAGGGTCAACGAGAATTTGATAAAATTTAAGAAAATGGTGTCCTTCATTTAAGGCGACACGAAATTAAAAACTAACAGGGGTTCGGTACTGCGGGATTCCCCCGCCAGTTACTTTGATATTGTACTTCTGAAATAAAATAATGTCACCCGACTATTAGTAAATACTATAAAGGAATATACTATATCTGATTTGGTATGTATGACTATATACAATGTACACTACATCTCATGCCTAATAAGAAGTCAAAATTATTCTAAGTCCAGCCTAAACAGAAAAGATTAACCCAGAAAACTTTCTAAGTCCAGCCTAAACAGAAAAGATTAACCCAGAAAACTTTCTAAGCCCAGCCTAAACATAAAAGTCTAACCGACACCGACACCAACACCGACACCGCCACTTTCCCCCTCTCTCTCCCAATACCTCGCCTACTTCGTATACGGCGAGCTAAAAATTGCACACATTTACTAATTTGACGAAAGGAATATATAAAGTGATACTTATAGAATATGCCGATGTATTTTGTTTGGCGGTAAACTGTTTATTTCTCGATTCACCCAAAGTCCGTTTCACACCTTTATGCTTATTTATATAAATCATGGATTATATATAGAGACCCCATATTCCGACACTTCACCCTAATACCACCACCTCCAATCTCATGCTTTGCGGGCCTGTGAAGAGAACTGAGCACTCAAATACATCGTAAATTGACGACGAGACGTCCGCGCATCAGCAGTTTCTTACATTGATTGTCTGAATAAAGAACTGTCAATGGCCAGAAACCATATTGTGCTGACTCTCCGCTTCAAAAATGACCGTTTGGAGTCCTCGAGATATTCCTACAAAAATCTCTGCACATCTCTGATTACGGGGATCATAATGTTAATAAATACGTGACTCAACCGGAAGCTAGATAGGAAGTATCGGAAGATGGGCCCAAGACATTACAACCGGGTTAGTTCGGACTGTTGTCGTAGAATTTGAGTTACTCTACGGGCAAGAATTCGCCTTTCATCTGACGGCAATTAACAGTTCTTTGTCGGGGCGGAACGGGTACGAATTTCTTACAAAGAAGGAATTGCTGATATGTAGTGGTAACGGTTAGCCAACATCTAGCTCCTATCAACAGTCTATCAGGTGACAAATAAATCTTTCTGTGCCAATCTAGGATCTTTGAGAAAAGGAAGAATGTCAGTATGTGTCGATACACAGGTACATGGTATAGACACAATGCCGACACTCTCTGTACAGTACAAATTTTATTTTAAGGGCGGTTTGCAACGGAGGTTGGACCACACTTGAAATCAAGTTCGATTTCAGGTCCAAGTGAAGTTTCTTGAAAACAAAATGTGAGCCAAGGAAAGATTTCAAGTGCACTTGGAGATTCGAGTGCAAAAATGGGGTTTCAATCACGAATGAGTTCAGGAGCGATTTTCGAGAGGTTCTGCTCCAACAGAGCAACCAGCGGAAGATTATTTTCAGAATCAAAAAACATTCAAATAAATATATACAATTACATGTTTGTTCTTTTTTTTACCTTTATTCAGGAGCAGGGGTCTTTCCGAAATTCGTGTGGTTTATTTCGAGTTTCTTCGATGTTGTCCTGTATCTGCACTTAAATGGAATATTATCTGGTTTTTCACCAGTTGTCTTCCAGCAGTATAGATCGTCATTCGTCTGTTTTATTTCATGTTTCTGCAGGATTGCACTGCTTTTACAGGTATATGAACACAGCCAGCATTCGTATGGCTTTTCAACAGGATGAGTTAATTCATGTTGTTTCAGTTTTCCACTCCGTCTACTGGTATAAGGACACAGTGCACATTTGTACGGTCTTTCCCCAGTATGGGTTCTTTCGTGTTCTCTCAGGGCTCCACTTTGTGTACAGCTACATGGGCACATGGACCATTTATATGGCTTGCCAGTATGTATTAGTTCATGCAGTTTCAGGGCTCCCATATGTTTACTCTTGTAAGGGCACGTCGCACATCTGTAAAGGATATCGCTCGCCATGAGTTACTTGGTGTCGTTTCAGGTTTCCACTTTGTGTGCAGCTATATTGGCACATGGAGCATTTATATGGCATTTCCCCATTATGAGTTTGTTCATGGCGCTTCAGGTCTCCACTCTGCGTGGAGCTATATGGGCACATGGAGCATTTATATGGCTTTTCCCCAGTATGAGTTAGTTCATGCTGCTTCAGGTTTTCACTCCGTGTGCAGCTATATGGGCACACGGAGCATTTATATGGCTTTTCCCCAGTATGAGTTCGTTCATGCCGCTTCAGGTGTCCACTCTGTGTACTGCTACATGTATAATGGCAACGTTGACATTTAAAACGTTTATC
Source organism: Hanleya hanleyi (assembly GCA_036873755.1). NCBI lineage: Eukaryota > Metazoa > Mollusca > Polyplacophora > Lepidopleurida > Hanleyidae > Hanleya > Hanleya hanleyi. The sequence continues at coordinate 190,251 of JAVTVY010049546.1, forward strand.
AACAGTATGGGTTCGTTCATGCCGCTTCAGGTGTCCACTCTGTGTACTGCTACATGTATAATGGCAACGTTGACATTTAAAACGTTTATCAACAGTATGGGTTCTTTCATGACGACTTATGTCGCCTTTCAAGGCAGAGTTACAGGTGTATGGACAAAGGGAGCATTTGTATGGCTTTTCATCAGTATGACTCCTTTCATGTTGCTTCAGTTGTGCTTCCTTTGTACAATTATATTGGCACAGTGAATCTTGGTATGCCGTTTCCCCGGTCGTGGCTACGGTATGCGTTCTGTGGGATTCGATCATTCTTCCTCTCTTAGTCCCAAAGTGATCAACAGGTGGACCCAGGTTATCAGCCACTGGCCATTCGTTTTCTCTTAAATTGGGGCTAACCTTGTACAAGGCTACTGGGAATGGTCTGCCGGCCCGTGAAGTCAACATATCGCCGTCTTCATCAACTGTGGCATTTGCAGTGTTAGGAGAGATATCCTGAAACACAGAACCCAACAATAAATAATTAATTAATGATTAGGAAATGGGTATTCCAGGTAAGAAAATGTTTCCAGGAAAACGATTTGGATCACTTTTTGAATACAGACGCAAGGGATGCGCCGAAATATATGGCCAGATGTATTAACGGATGTATTATGTGTGTCTACGTTAACGATTGTGGGAAAAAACGTTAAAAAAGTTTGTTCGATTAGGGGACGAAGTCGAAATAAGTTAAGGACGTAAACCCTGTTCAAAACACATTATGTACCAGATGCTTATGTTACTAATTAACTATATAAAAAATATAGAAGTACCAGGGCAAAATTAGGTTAGGGGTTGCCCTTTTAAAAATTGAAACGGACTTATCTGATGAAAAGCTCATATTTATGTAATGTTTTATATTTAGGTAATATCCGTCTCTTATAACTCTGTCCAGAATGGCACTTATAACTAGTTTAGTATTGTACTGTTTTTTATCATGTTGTATGTGGTGAGACGTTAATAAACAACTGTTAATAAACAACTGTCTCTCTGTCTGTCTGTCTGTCTATCTATCTATCTGTCTATCTATCTATACATATTTTTGACATTTTGACGACTTACAATTTTATAAAATTAGGTGAACATGTTCGCTTATCCGTGAGAGAATTACACAAGGACCGTGTGCCACTGATAATAGAGATAACGTGATCGGCGTATTTGGGTAACAGGATACTGTTGTCTTCGAAACCCGAACATCGTGCAGAGGCAGTCAAACTCCTGACTTACTTGTTTCATTGGGATCGGTTCATTATTGTCGTCACATGTACTACAGAACGTTGTATTTTCAGACGCATCAATTGCGACAGCTGGTTCCTTCTTTATCGGTGTTAAATCTATCGTCCCCATGGTACTGGTATTAGCAATTCTTCGACTTGGAGTTCTAGGTTCCTTCATCACGAGCAAGATCCCTTTTGGGAAGATGACTGGATAATCCTGTACTTCTACAGCTGTCTCTTGGTCGACAGGTTCCACTTTCATCGATTTGACATCCATTTGTTCAACGTATGAAATAGCTTTGTCCTGTATGAAATACATAACAATACTAGTAAACGAATTTAAAACTATGTATATGAAGTAGGCTACACAAATCTGTTATCATGTATATAAAGTACTGTTTTGTACAAATCTACAATTCACATACATACACGCCAAGATTTCATGCATAGCTGGTGAAAAACGCCCAACATCAGCGGGTTATTGACACACTAAATAGTAAATTAAGGAGCAAACATAACAAACTGCTGATAAGATCAACGATACCATCATTGCTTCGTTTCTGTCAAACAAGGAAAGGTGAGTATGCACGGCTTCCACACTAGAGAATGAAGGGTTACTCTTACCACCAGATACAAACCTGTTCATGTTGATCTATAGGCTGTTGACTTTGGACATTTTGTAATTAAGCTTGTTGAGCCTCAACGATTGGCTCCACATATTTTCGACGCCACAAGTGCTGTTTTATTGGGGCGTGTTGTTGAATACATGTATGCTTCTGTACGGAGTGACGTCATGATTGATTAATTTTCATAAAAAATTACGAAAGAGAAGACATATAACTTACGGTTACATGTGCAAATGCGCAGTACAATGCAAAATAACGCCAATTTGCAAGCGCCAACACGTTTTCTACACTTCGGTTTTCAATATCGGAAGAAGGGAGAGACGGTATCAGTATGTGCTATCTTCTGCAAAGAAAAGAAGACAAACCTGACCTCCAAACAATAGATGACCTAGGCAAGCAAGTAAATAATCAATTCTAGAAAATAATCACGGGAGATAATGCAGTCAATTGGGGGGGGGGAGGGGGGGGTACATATTTCTTGTGTGAACACTTGCTTTTCGAATATGTTCGTGAAGCAATTTTCGTCGTTTGTGTCCCAAATCCATGCACGTGCAAAAAAAAAAGAATCCATTAAAATTGTATACAGTAACGCTAAGATTTAGGATTTGAGTAAGATTTAACGTCTTTCCACAATGTTTCAGTCATATCACGACGGTGCTTACATGCGCACAGTTCCTATTACCGTGGACACTGATCAGCCCAGCTACTACAGCACCCGGTCACCCATCTAGACCGGTCTCAATGGGCGTTTGAGTTGAAGTGAATCTTGTACTACTCCGAGCTTCCTATACGACCATTCAGCCACACGAAGGATAGTCTGACGGATAGTCTGGCTGGGACAAGAGATCTCTCTCGTTCAAAAAAAGGAAAATGGGAGCGACCATGGCGTCGCGACATCATACTAGTAAAAATTATTTTAAACAATTATCGGCCGTTCTACAACACTTCACTCACATATATGTATTAATGAATAATTAATAAAGCTCAAATTTGAAAAGATCCGTTTCGTTCTTCGTCTATTACATGCAGTGTTAACAACTTTACTTTTTGTTAGATATGGGCTGACAATGAACGGAAATTATTCATTAATTAATGTGAGTTGCGTCGCAGAACGACCGAATATTAAAAAATAATAGTTTTTACTGGATTGAGGTCGCGCGACCCCGCAATTGCTCCCGTTTTGCGATTTTTGTATTGGGGAGAACTGTGACCTTAGTCAGAGAATCTGTCAGAAAATATCCATCGTGTGGCTGAAGGGTCATTAGTCCAATAAAATGGATCGTTCAGGCTCTTGTTTAATATGCTGGAGTTATTGGGAGCCAGAACGTCCTATAGAAAATGTCATTTTGTCCATAGGAGCCACGCTGACCACTACAACGACCCCTCGAAATTCACTGTTTTTGTCGAAATACAGCAATGCCATGTCTACTCACTATGCAAAAACTGTTCTCTGGTATGTTTTCATCCAAGTCGCACCACTAGTAATTGTGGATGGGTCCGCAATAAATTATATCAAACCGTCAAAGTTAGTGTGTCGTAAATTCAGCAGCCAATTTCTCCCCTGAAAGCATGGCTTCCTCATAGTACAACGACAAATAATAGAATGGAAGCGAGGCCACAAACACCACGTGACACAGCCCGCGGTAGGCGAAATGAACAAGCGCTGACACGAACGGGGAACAAAAAGGGGCTGTCATTTGCAAATCAATAAGCGACACCAGCTTCCCGCGAGAAAATCCTAACGTGTCATATGGGGGGAGGAGGGGGATACGGTGAAATTTGCCTGTGAAGTGAGGGCGTACAACGGTAATATATTGTTGGAGTAACTCTACTTCATTCTAACGAATATCGCGCTCCGTAGGGGTGTCAATATTTCAATAGGCCTATACAAACTCGGTATTTCAATAAACAAAATATTAATCAAAAGTTGCCAAATTTTCCTTTTTTCAAATATTAATTACAGAGATTGGAGTACGGTATTCCAGATATATCCGGATTTCACGATTTTCCAGAAAGTCAAAAATAATTCCCGGATTTTTCGATTTGATGTCTCACCCGACCATGTTGTTCTTGTTGCTATCTTCGTCGATAATAAATCTAATTCTAGTAAATAAAACATCTTTTGGCTTGGGTTAAAATGCCCCAAAAATATAAATTATGTGATTAAAATTCGAGTTGTGTACCTCTGGGGGTTTAATCAGTTCGAAATAACCTGTTCCCGAGTGATCACAGTGCGATCTCCCGGCAGAGTGTTGTTTCCCAAATACACTCAGCTTATATGCTGCTTTGCTGTTCAGTAGGTCAGACAATGCTCATTGCCTGTAGCTCTGCCTGCAGAGACTGAGTTTTGGGGCATGTAGTCGTGTAACGGAAAGCGGTACGTTACCTCTTGTTCATTGGCGCCAGTTTTCAAAGCGGCATTAGCCCCTTTTTGTTCCTCATCAGAGTCAGTGGTAGTCCATTTCGCATGTGAAAGTTGATCGCGGGCTGTGTCACGTGGTGTTTGTGGCCTCGCTTCCATTCTATTATTTGTCGTTGTACTATGAGGAAGCCATGCTTCCAGGGGAGAAATTGGCTGCTGAATTTACGACACACTAACTTTGACGGTTTGATATAATTTATTGCGGACCCATCCACAATTACTAGTGGTGCGACTTGGATGAAAACATACCAGAGAACAGTTTTTGCATGGTGAGTAGACATGGCATTGCTGTATTTCGACAAAAACAGTGAATTTTTAGGGGTCGTTGTGGTGGTCAGCGTGGCTCCTATGGACAAAATGACATTTTCTATAGGACGTTCTGGCTCCCAATAACTCCAGCATATTAAACAAGAGCCTGAACGATCCATTTTATTGGACTAAAGGGTCATAGGAAGCTCGGACTATTCGTGTTCATGTAGCGTCATCTGCACAAGTCCAAGTAATCACTAAATCCTCGAAGATGGTTTACCTGGACCTTTTTGGTGATTCGGAGGAGTTCTCGGTCGTTGCGCCTATTACACAATCTCGTAATCTCATCCTCAACGGTTGTTTTGTATTAGCGCGTCGGTATCTGGAGCCTGCGGTTTCGCTTTGACACCCTATGTCGATTTCAACCTAACTTCCAAGGTACATGTAGTCTTGCCGGCGATGAAATTCAAACCAGTCTAAACTCAACCTCCCTGCGGATTGGCCCGGTGAGCTGCTTCAGCGCGCTTACGGATTGGTTCGGTTTAGTGGAACCCCTCGAGCTATTTATATCCAGAACTGCTATCGGTAACTAACCAAGCCAATGTATCGATCGTAGCCTATTCATTGATACACTTGCTCGTGAGGATGACATAGCATAGGCTACCGGTTGATGTGGTAAATACTAGGAGATAGATCATTAGATTTAACGTGTAAATTTGAAGGACATCAACACCTCATTTACTCAACGAGATGTACCTCAGCGCGAGTGATTAGTAAGCAAGTCCTTGATCCATGTGCCAGTGGCACACAACACTCTAGGGTAATGCGGCAGTCGTCGTACGGTATTCGCGAAATTGTGTGGTTGTGGTGCACACATTGTACAATTCTGAAACCTCATCTCGCCACAACAATTCGTCAGCATCGCGCGGTGAAATGAAAATCAGGACCTGATAAAGTGCTGACACGGACTGAAGCCTAAGACGGGACAATATTCCCTTCTTCCAATTATAATTTAAACCAGTGGACAATCGCTACTTACTTTACATTTGTAGTAGGCCTTCTCGCCAGTACTAATTATTCCATGCTGTTTCAGGATTCTCCACTGATAACTGCTATAAGTGTACACTGCACAATCGTAAGTAGGCAGTTTACACCAAAAAAGAAATTTTCATCACACACATACAATTTATACCTCATTTGAAAGCCAGGACCTGTAGAAGAAGAAAATACTTTACAGAATGAAATCCGTCCAGTATTCGCTGATGTCAAAGAGTTTGAAGTTCCGGAAATGACGATTTTTTGGGGGACATGCCATTAACATGGAGCCTATGGGAAATGCCCAAATCCCATGGCACAAAGGAATTTCAACTTTGAAACAATGGATATCGTTAAATATTCACTCAATTTTCATAATTTTTGGGACACATGTACTTCAAGTATCACTCTTTTAAAATATGCCTTCAAGGATCCTGACTGGTTAATAGTAAGCTCTTAATGTGCATATCATTTGCATATATGTATCAAATTTGCACCCAAAACTATGTTTTCATCCATTTTCAATTGATAAATCCAGCTTGTATTTTTTTTTTTTTTTGCATGGATTCAATAATTTACTTGTAATTATGTAAGATTAGACAAAGTAAGTGAGGGGGCCAAGAGAAGTTTTTATGTAGACTGGTATGGTTGCTTTTCAGTTGCCAAACGTCAACTTTACGCACCTTTTACATATCTCTCCAACTCATCCACATATCTGATATCTGGAATGGGTCACATATCGTGTATTTACCTAATACTCTACATTTGATTGACCGGACATGTGGCATCGTGTATTCACATCGGTGATGCTTGCAATATATGAAGTTAGTGACGCATGAGATTAATCTCCGTGACAGTTGCAGAGAGCTGGGCATAATTCGAATAAATTAAGCTTGCTGCATGCATACCTTCACCAATATGGGTATTCTGTTCGAAATAGAATACGATAATTTTTGAGGAGTCCAAATGGCTGCCATTCAATTTTCGTGTTAGTTTCCCATCCTCACTCACTTGGAGAAGCCTCTCTCACACAATGGAAAAAAGCTAACCCCAAAGGCGGAGGATCTGTACTCCGGATATCTCAAAATGATTCCCTTCTCTTAGCTCTTACCACCTGCGATAAGATTCTGGACATTTTATCAGTTTCGTTCAGCTAAGTTCGTCTCATCCCACCAAAAGAAGTTATAGTTTTCGGATAGCTCTTCATTCGGTGAATTAATGTGATGTGATAACTTTGTTATCATTGCTAAACTGGAATATTGTAATAGACCCTTCTTTGAGAAATCAGTTTTCAAATATTCTCATGTTCGAAAATGTTGGACAGAAATACTTTTTTTTTATATTTCAGAGTTCAGAATTTGGGATAAAACTGAATAACCTGATCATCCAGGTAAAACATTGATGATAGTGGTAGAGAAAGGTTATACCGTGTGAGGTTGAACTTTGACCAATGCGTGCAACATCTGGTTGCTTTGAGACGTCACTTCCGATCCCGTAAACAAGTACCAAATTAACTTTGGATAAACACCGACAGGCATGGTAAGAGGCAACTTCAGGTCGCATGTGGTCGACATTGTAGTTGATCTGTCTTTTATGAGAATGACATTATTTAAAATAAAAACTGTTTTATTGGTATATTGCTCCAGGTCATTGTTCTCATTTATTTTTATTAACCCGAATGTGATATGAAATATTTACATTCAATTGAATCGATATAACGGTAATTACCCTGATAATTCGATCACAGGAAGTCGTATCCCGCGAAATACTTCCTTTGTTTCCAGTAGACATTTACACAGAGTAACCAATACAATTATTAACTAGTATTCCTGGCGTATTGAGGCTCTGACATATTGAACAGAAACTTTGTTTTACTATAACACAACTTTAAGTACGAGAATTTAGCACACAAATAAATCGGTATCGATGAAAAACATATAAGAGAGATGGGCAAGAACATGCATATTGTCATAATTTATCTTTTTTTTTTCTCCTTCCCTATCTTAGTGAGGGACCAGATATTCCTATTCTACTAGAAACAAATTCCTTAAAAAATTCTGGAATACGGATTTTGGGGAATTTTCATAAATTATTCCTGAAATTTCGTGATATGTAATGTGCCAGTTGTGCGCATGATGCAGATATCACATGTGGTTACGAATTGGTAAATCACACTGGGGGTTGAATTATAAGTAATTAGCAACGGTCATTTTTCAAAAAGGACAAGCTGGGTATAGATAATATATTTGTTCAGGTATACGTTAAGGCCATTTCCGCAGCACGCGTTTCGACAACCACAACTGCAAACTACAACCTTTTGCAGTTTGGCGCATTTCCACAGCGCGCGTCATGTCAGCGACACTCTCGCTATTCCAGTTATTCAACGGAAGGGATTCCCCTCAACGTAACCGGGTTAACGATCTGAAATAGCCCTGGTTCTAATTTTGTCGCGCGTCAAATCTGTGGTTGTGATGTCGCCGCGACTGACGAGTGCTGTGAGACGGCTATTTTTTCGGATGTCGCTGCGAAAACGCGTGCTGTGGAAATGGGCCCTAAAGCTGACATGACCTTATTTAATGCAACAATGGTAGCGAAAAAAAAATGTTCACAAATTTTAGTTCAAGTCGAATAATACCCGGCGGAACTAATCCGAGTGCCGAGTTCACGCTGCTAGTCTGTCAAGTCATGTCTTCTGTGAAGTCATGTGACGCAGTCAGTATGTCGGCACCTCTTCCCACTTCCCTTATATGTGTTATAATTTTATATGGCCTGTATATGGCGAGATTCTGCTGGTGGACGTTTCGTCCCCGAGGCCCGCCTCCTGTACAGACCTTTTGGTCTTTGATATATGTTGGCATTTGTGGGAAGTTAATGCTGGGTCGACATCGGACCTTACAGACTAGTCTTTTGTGCTAAGTGTCGTCATTTATGTGGCCTGGTGCACTGAGAGTTGTTCCCCCTCAACCGTAAGTTTGGCTTGTTCCAAGTATAATGGAGTGGTCGCCCCTAAGTACATTTGCATTGTATGTGTAGTGTGCCGAGTAGTCGATAGGTGGCGCTTATGCTCCTTGTTCGTGAAGACATCTTGTAAACAAGCAGGAAACAGACGTTCCTAATTCCACGGTTTCATCACGATTATGGTGGTATGCGAACATTACCTGTAAATAAGGCTACGCTGTTCTGATCTAGAGTATTCCCGGTTTCGCACGATATTCAGGTGATCACATTACATGTATATCTCTGTAACGTCGATGAAGTGTAATCATACGTAGGTCATAGGCTAAATGGCGCGAAATAGATATAACTGCATTAGGCAGATTGTTTCTCTGCATAAGTTATATGAGCACCGGTCCGCAGTGTAAGATTATATTCCTTGTAATATCTTTTGTACCAATTAATGGATTATATTATTATTCAAATACCTTATTAATTGGATTACATTCAGTAAATGCTTCCAAGTCTATGGATCAGATTCATTATTTGATTGTACTATTTTAGGTGACCTATTGAGTTACCAGTCTGTGGCTTGTCTGTATACACCATAGAATTAGAGTGTTCAACAGGTCAGTACCATGGTTCATTTGGCGATATCAACAATGATATCAGATAATAATAATAATAATAATAATAATAATAAGATTTTATTTCAGACACTAAGGTCCATATTTACATTTAGTTGTGTGAAGTACAAAAGCCGAGGAGAAGAAAAAAAGAAAGAGGAAAAGAAACAAAAAAAACAAACTGTAAGCATGCACAAATACCTACGAATCGCTTTAGCGTACATGTACATATCAGCTGGTATATTACTACAGTCTTATCTTCGTAAATTAAATAGTAGCTCCTGCCATTTAGATGACAGGACCGAATATACTATTACATTAGAATGATAAATTGTGTTGATTAGCAGGTTACCACTCGATATAACTCTACTTCGAAACGAGTGTACAGCCTTTCTCCAAACTTTCCCAAACGATGGAACTTTGTTGATGGCAAACATACCACTAGCACTACAGCTGTGTCTATAATGTAACAGCCATCTAAAAGCGTTATTGTACATTGTTTTCATATTAGTGATTGCCGTCTTAGAAAACACACTCCATAGCTGACAACAATATAAGTTACTACAGTAGCTAGTAAACAATGTTTTCTTTACGGCAGTGGTACACCCACGAAACCGTCTTAAAACTAAATTGGTGCGGACACATAATTTCCTTCATTGTGCACTGATATCTTCATTGTCAGACAAATCATATGAAACAATATGACCAAGATACTTGTATTTACGGACATAATCCTGAGTAACACCACTCAATTTAACACTGGGAGGTTTGAAATTTCTGTATCTCTTAGGCAAAAATAGCATACACACTGTCTTATCATAATTGTACAATATGTCGTGAGATTCAGCGTAATCCGAACAGTATTTAACCCTACCAGGCCTGGGGGGGGGCCATTATGGCCCCCCCTACCAAACTTTCTGCGCTATATACGGAACGACAAAAAATGGAGAGCTGAAACTCCGTGACTTTATAGTTTGTCATATTGGGGTCATTTTGAGCCTATTTGCATGACCCCCGAGCAGAGGATCATGGGTAAATCCAAGATGGCGGCCACATATTAATTCTGTTATTATTGTAGATATATTTGTGCTTTGCACTTTCTGGTGCTTTCCTGTTGTTGTTTGAGGAACTCATGTAAGATTGGTTCGCCAAATGTCCTTCCTCGTTAAATAAAGTATTATTATTATTATTATTATTAGGAAAGTGATATTTTTGTCATATTTCTTCAAAATTTCTGCTTTTTCGCGATGAAAAGTGGGCAAAAACTATTTTATTTGACATCACATTACTATTTACTAATTTATCATGCAGTTTTTGCGGCGAAATTGCAAAAATAAAAAAATTCGGAAAATCTGACCGAAAAATCGACCCCGAAAAGTCGTTTTTGGAAATGACATCTTGGATTTTTTCACATTTTCTGGTAGAGCTTGACCCAAGGGTATAGTGTGATAAGTTTCAGCTCCCTAGCTCAAGGGGTAAGAAAAATAATTAGGGGGGGCCATTTCGCCCCCCCCCCCCAGGCCTGGACAGGTCCCAAAAAGCCCAGGCCAGATAGGGTTAAGTAAGGCTTGTAAGGCTTTAGCTGAAGGACAAATGAGGCACATATCGTCGGCATAAAACAGGTGATTAACAAACAATCCAGAAATATTACAGCCGACACCAGCTTCAGATAAAGACACATCCAGATCATGCAGATATAAGGCAAACAATGTAGGAGATAAGATACCCCCCTGTCGAACACCATTAGTGATGCTAAAGAAGCTGGAAAGAGCAGAACCCCACTTTACTGCAAATTCTTGAAGACTGCACCATACATACAAAATATAAATAAAACACATGGGGATACTTCTATCAATTAATTTCTTTAAAAGCCTCCAATGGTTGACTCTGTCGAAAGCTTTGCTCGCATCTAGGAAACATACAAAAACTGGACTACCATTAGACCGATAAAAATTAATCACCTCCTTTAAAACGTATATACATTGATCGGTCGAGTGGCCCGGTTTGAAAGCAAACCGAAAATCAGAGCTGTACAAATGCTTTTCACAGTGATGTAGAATGAGTAGCTCAAATACTTTAGATATAACAGTGGCTACAGCAATGGGCCTGTAATTATCAGATTTTGTTATGTCGCCAGATTTATCCTTGACAATAGGCGTAATAATAACATATGTTAGCTCTTTTGGAAGACAACCGTGGAAAAGCATTGCATTTATGCACATAGATAAATGTATGAAAAACTCATTAGGTGAATATTTCAGGTGTTCAGAACTTAAACCATCAAACCCCGGTGATTTATTGCTCTTCATGCCATTGACCAAATGACGCAAAATATCAGGTCCAACAGTAGGTACATTTGGAAAGCCAGACCTGTACTGGTCAAGCGCAAACAAGACATCAGACTTGCAGGTTACGTTATTTACACAATTTAAAATATTGGAGAATTTATTCCTCCAGAGGTTAACTATATCATGCTCACCCTCTATATTATCAACACGACAGGGCAAGGTCATACATTTGGAATTAGAGATTTTAACCTCTTTCCAGAAATCATCACTAGATTTACCAGACAGTGCTCGTGCCATCTTATCGGCCCGAATATTTAATTCCTGTTTCTTGCAGTTACGAAGGGCATATTTAAATTGCCTCCTGGTGCGGCACATGTAATCAGCTATTGATCCAGTACGGGGACCCCCGTGTTCTCGCCATAGAAGAAAAGCAGTCCTGGCGTGCGCGTGTAGATCGGCCACGCATTCATTCCATCCAGGAACAATATATTCTTTACTGGTCCGTACTTTAGCAAGCGTTTCTATACCCGACACAGACATGGCTTGAACAATATTATTATAATAGAAACAAATATCATCCGAGTGATGTTCCCCACAGTCCGTCTTATCACACAGTACTGCATCGATAGGGATAGATAATTGAGAGAAGTGTTGCTGAACAGAATAACTGTATTTAAAAATGTCATTTTCACTTTGAGAGCCCCAATCAATGACATAGTTCCGGTTAACCTTATTACTTTTCTCTAGGCTAGGCAATATATCCCAGTCAAGACACATAAACAGAGGCCTATGATCAGAGGAGATATCATATAATACTTGTATTGACCGTATCGATTGGTCGACGTTGAATGAGCAAATGCAATGATCCAGCCAAGAAGTAGATAAATGAACATCGCTAACATACGTATACGTATCAGGGGGAATACGATCAAAGTCAGGTAAAAACAAATTGTAATCTGCACAATAACTAATAAGTTCAGTACCGAAGAGGCGTGAGGGATGGGCATTCCAGTCACCTATGGCAAGAAAGTTCGGAATATCAGATTCCGCCATAATCGCCCTCACTTTGCCAAGACAGTCAAGGAAGGTATCAAGATTTTCAGGGCAATCAGTGGGCATATAAATGCATAATATAAGGAGTTTAGTATGAGCTGATACAATACGGATTCCTATCATACGGGTGTCGTCATACTCAATAAAGTCAATTTTAGAGCCAATAGATTTTCGCCACAAAATTGCAATACCACCATGTGGTCTGCCCTTAGTAAGAACAGTGTCGTCAACAGCAGAAATACCACGACCAGAGAAATCACAATTAATAGAGCCAAGGATACCAAGATCGTGCTTGTAGAGGTTTCTTGTAATAAACAGATATCACTAATATCACACAGTTCTTTAACCTCTGAGAGAGATGCTTTCAGAGATCTACAGTTATACGATGAGATACGTAAGTTTGCGAAAATGTCTATGAATAGTCGTGTTCGTCGTCACTGTACCACCTTGACACGCGATATTCACCGTGACGCCTTGAATCCGTATAACGAAAATCATCAGAATCTCGGTCATCATAGTTGTCATGACGTCGCCGTTTGTAGTACTTGCGTGCTAATACTTCGTCCGGCCAGAAATCAGCACTCAACAGAGATCTAGAGTACCGACCATTAACACTGATCCAGAATGATGCATAGGAGTTGTATTTAGTCGTCAACTGCTCGCATTGGATTTCAATACCGGACTTTTCCTTGACATACTTGACAATTTCATCAGGTTTGGTATCCGGATCCAGACGCGTGACGAAAATTTCGACAGGCGGATATGATCTGACTCCACGAAGATTGGATTTTTTCCTGGAATTAGCTCTTTTCACAACAGTAAACTTGCTCGCATCAGATGTCACGGCATTTGAGTATAGAATTGGTGGTTTCTTGGTGACAGTGTTACGCAACGCATCAGGACTTTCACAGGTGTTTGTAGTATCGTTTTGGAGAACAGGAGAATCATTAATCCTTACCACCGAGGCCGGTTGCTGTTCAACATTTGGTTCGTTGTTTTCCAGACTTTGGATCGGGAGATGGATCAGTGACACTAACAGGAATACATGTAGCCTTACTCGGAGTCTTATTTTCGGCGGGTTGGCGTATTTCGGTAAAATTGTTAGATCCAGATTTGTCACTATGGGCTGAGATGATGTTAGTGTCACCAACAGCACGGTTAAATTTACACTGCTTAGAGCAAGTTGGGCTTTGTTGTTGACATCTTTGACTAAGTTTGTCTAATTTCTTTTGAACCGTAGCCTGGACACTGCTCATGGTGTCGATTTTACACGTAACATCAGACATTTGTAGCTTCAAACCATTACTTTCACGTATTAGAGTAGAGACATCTATGTGATTCGTTGAGACAGGAGGTAGTCCACTCAGTTTCTTTGCGACAAAACAAGGAATGTCATATAGTTCCAATTCTTGTAACATTTTAGCGATGTCCTGAAGCGTGTTAATTTTTTATTTGGACCAGTTCTCTTGCGATATTTGCCAGATATAGACTGGCGGCAGCATCTGTACAACATATCTTTAGCCTCTTGAGCCTCAACATCTGTATAAACATCTTCGCATAGTTTCACTACGGTATCCACCGGCATGATGTCGATTTTGTCAATCATATAGCATAACAGCTCACAAATGATCGGTTCAGATCGATCAAGGGAACTTGAATCATTGTCGTCAATTTGCTCCTCATCAGATTGCGTTGTACAAGAAGTCTCGTCAGGTGCACGCTCAGCCATATTGGAGAGAAGTTGACCGTCTAGAGCCTCACCTTATCCACTGTGGCCGTTGGCCTGGACACTGGTCAAACAACATGGAGTTTCCTCCATTATACAAAACAGCCCCCGGTGGCGATAATTTAGACACCGTATCTACGTTGATACTACCGGGACGTATAAATGTTGAATTAAAGATTGTTCATCATACCTTCATGACCATACTGGCCAATATTTGAGAGAAAAATCCTCCGGAATCCCTAATAATCAGTGATTATCGAGGAGCGAAGCGAGACGATCGATGAATAATGAGATTAATAGGCTAAATGAGTTTATTCAAGATATCTAATACGGAGTAATATAATTACTGATAATCAGCTCCGATCAGATTATTTGATTCCTAAATGATGCATTATGATAAGCATAATACATTGCCTGGTTTATAAAGTATTCCTATGCAAGTTGATTATGACGAATTTTGTATAAGTTTATGGAACGGTTTCATGTGTCATATATATGCGAATATGTATTACTCGCATATGCTCAAATTGTGTTGTACATTATCTATGAATGTAAGTGTACTCGTTCATGCCCTTTTGTTCATTGGCAGGACATTGGCAGTCGCTGCCCCTTTTTCCTTTTTCTCGCTTTACCATTTTTTAATTCATTCCATGAGAGACATGGTGAATAAACTGTTATTAATTAATTACACCAAGAACCGGCTTGTCTTCATTGACTGGGTTACATTTTGGCGTCGCCGACAGGATCGGTCTCTGAAGGGTGAAATAACTGATCTATAAAAAGCGGTAGCGATCTGTGAGAAACGACGACAGATGACACTGCATCTTGGAGAGCCTGAAGAAATGGCACTAAGCTAATGGTGCATTCTGATTCAAGTGTGAAGTACGGTACACTGTTTCCGTTCAGAGAAGAAATTTGAAAAATGCGCTGTTGAGTCCAAGTCATCAAATTGGAACTGAGAAACTGCACATGTATGTACTAACTGTCAGGCCCGTCAACATTGTGGAGTGTGTGGAAAACTGTGGAACTTCATTCATTGACACAGGATGTGCAAGCCTGAAGCTTATGAAAGCACAAGAGAGTAACAACTGTCTACCGAACAAGCAAGCAGCTGATTCAGAACTGAAATTTTTCAAAACTAGACTAAGATAGACTAAGAGTGGGAGTGATTCAGTAATGATCCCTGTCCATTGGGTATATGGTATACTGCTTGAGCATGTCATTTTGTTGCTCGACTTTTCTAATGTGTGTAATTTGTCAAAATTATGCAGTACATGCGTTCGAGCTAATTAGTTAAATTTATATATGAGTTCAGACTAGGCTGCCAGGTATCAGCGTTGCTGAAAACTAAATTTGTGTCTATATGGTAAATTGCATTCAATATTACGCTACTGATCGGTTTTCACTGAAAGTTGGTAAGTCAGTGTTGCATACGAAAATTGTGTATTGTGATGGGTCTCTGCAACTGAGAAGTCATTGTACCCCATGTTATTCTGCCATATATATTTAAAGTACAGCAATTTGCTCATTTGAACTGGTAAGTCAGTCTGCATGCTGTATTCAGAAATTACATGTATGAAATATTCCATCCAACTGATTTAATATGTATGGAAGGGCTTTCTGACCTGAACTCCCTTTCTGATCCAAATTCCCTTATTGACCCAAATCCCTTTCCTGACCCAAAGCCCCTTTCTGACCCAAATTTCCTTATTGACCCAAATCTCCTTTCTGACCCAAAGTCCCTTTCTGACCCAAATTCCCTTATTGACCCAAATCCCCTTCCTGACCCAAAGCCCCTTTCTAACCCAAATTTCCTTATTGACCCAAATCTCCTTTCTGACCCAAAGTCCCTTTCTGACCCAAATTCCCTTATTGACCCAAATCCTTTTCCTGATCCAAGGCCCCTTTCTGACCCAAATTCCCTTATTGACCCAAATCCCCTTCCTGACCCAAAGCCGCTTTCTGACCCAAATTCCCTTATCGACCCAAATCCCTTTCTGGCCCAAATTACCTTTTTTACCCAAATCCCATGTATTGTATATAGAGCTGAAGTGAAAGAGTGCATGCTGTACACAAGTGTCTGTGATTGTTCATTTGGAGTTACTGTTCATGCAAGCGCACATGTACTGGGAAAGATAGTTCTGTCTCTCTGTGTCCGGCTCTGGTTTCCGGTGGGAGTAGTGATTTTTGGTGCCCAGTTCTCACTTCCCTTCCCTGCGCTGATCGTTCTGGCTGCCCACTGACGACATACCTGTCGCGATCGGTCATTTTGCTGTGTGGAGGATCAATATATCGCGGTCGTAGTATTTTGGAGCAGCCATGGCTGATGATGAAGCCAACCTGGGTGGAGGAGCCCCCCTGCGCTGCAACAGGCTGATGCTGCAGCTGGGCTTGCTCAGCTGCAGCAGACCATAGAGCAACTCCAACTGGAAGTCCAGCGTAACAAAAATGCCCGCCAATATGTGTACGTGCCGAGGGAACGGAAGTTGGATCCATTCTTAGGTTCCATAGTCGAAGCCAAAGATTGGGTTGTGGAGGAGTTTGTTGAGGAAATCAAAAGAATCCTTGCGGCAAGGAACTGCCCGAGAGAGGAAAAGATTGATTTCATTATGTGTCACCTTTCAGGAGCGGCTAAGGCTGAGGTGAAGGTGCGTCCTGAAGAGGTGAGGGAGAACCCTGATAGAATTTTAGAAGTTCTAGTGGAAACCTTTGGCGAGAAGCGATCTGTTCCACAGCTGCTAGCACAATTTTATGGTCGTCGTCAGACAGATGGTGAAACTCTTCGCTCATTTTCACATGAGCTCACACGTTTAATGGATCAGGTCCTTTCTTAGAAATGTGGATGTTGTACCCGATCGTGACTTGGCCCTACGGGATCAGTTTGCGGATGCAGTCAAGGATCCCCAGTTGCGCAGAGATTTGCGGCGTCTGATCAGGGAACGCCCAACTACGACATTTCTAAACATCCGCGACAAAGCTATGCGGTATGTAGAAGAAGAGGAGGGACCAAAACGAGTGGCACGTAGGCCAGTGGTAAGTCACGAAATCATTGAGGAACACAGTTTATCCAGTACTTTTGATTCTTCTGGAGGTAAAGAAGAATCTGCAGCCATTAAGACACCGGATCGATTCTTAGAGTTAATGGATAAGCAGACTAAAGCACTCCAAGACTTAGCTTTGGAAATAAAGGAAATGAAGTCCGGCAATGCATCAAGGCAATTTCAAGGACCCACTCGTCGTAGAAGAGAACCAAAAAATGATGCGGATGGTCGGCCTATCTGTTTTAAATGTGACGCCCCGGGACACATAGCGAGGCAATGCCCGAAGAGAGCTGGGAAGCACCCGACTCCCCTGTTGTCGTTAAACTCCAACCCCCTGCCACAGTGAGCCAGGTGGTAGGAGGGGAAGTTGCAGGCTCTACACCTCAAGATGACTACAGTTCACAAGAAAACATATATAACAAGGTGGTTGGAGACAGTGTTGTAACCCAGGTACTGATGGCGGGAGTGGAGGTGTCATGTCTCTTGGATACTGGATCGCAGGTTACTACTATCACTGAAAGTTTTTTCCGTAAGTATTTGCAGGACAGGGTCAGCCCACTTGTTCCTACGACTGAATGGCTGAAGCTGGCGGCTGCGAATGACTCAGAGATTCCCTACCTTGGTTACATTGAGCTGGAGATTACAGCTCTATGTAAGTCTTTGCCATGCACTGCAGTCCTTGTTGTCAAGGACCCCACTGATCCGTTGGGTCGTATCCGGAAGCCTGGACTGTTGAGAATGAATGTCATCCGTGAATGTCTCCATGTGGTGAAAGGTGCCGACGGTGAATCATCTCTACAGGAAATTCCAGAGGAATGGAACAAAGTTTTTGGTGTGGTGCAGTTACTTGGGATAGCTAAGGTGGCAGGGAAGCGTTCCGTACATGTTCCTGCTTGGTCAATTTCTGTCATCGATACATGTGGGTTCAGAGGGAATCCAAGCACCGAATCTACAGTTACGGTGCAACGTCTCTTCTCCCAAGCCTGCATGTGGTGAACACCTGCTGCACTGCAGATGCGAATATTCTGCCAGTAAGGGTGGCCAATCTTAGTAATGAAGATTTATGGCTGCAACCACGGACGTGGTTGGGTACCATACATTCAGCTGACTATGTTGAGGTGAGCCCTTCAACCACTGAACAGTGTGATGACCAGCCAGACTTCGTAGAATTCAATCCAGCCATATCTGAAGTTACCGGTCAGGTGCACGAGACATCCACGGAAGCTGTAGTGCGTAGTAAATACGACAAAATGTTGCAAGATGTAGAAAGCTTGCCCATCACGGAACAAGAGAGAACACAACTAAAAGATCTGCTTCGCAGACACAAGGGTGCATTTGCACAAGATGACGATGACTTGGGATACACTGATATAGTGCAGCACACTATACCTACCGAGGATGGAATCCCAGTTGCCCAGCCTTGTAGAAGGATCCCACCGAACCAGCTTGACGAGGTGCGCCGACATATACAGAAATTACTAGAGAAGAATGTCATTCAAGAGAGTCACTCACCTTATGCTGCTCCAATAGTCTTGGTACGAAAGAAAACTGGTGATCTTCGCCTATGCGTTGATTATCGCAGGCTGAATAAGGAGACACGACGTGACGCATTCCCTCTTCCTTGAATCCAGGATACGCTTGACCATCTTTGTGGCGCCCAGTACTTCTCGACGCTCGATCTCGCCAGCGGTTACAACCAGGTAGCAATGGACGAGAAAGATGCAGCAAAGACAGCGTTCGTGACTCCGTTTGGGCTCTACGAATTTCGTAGGATGCCATTTGGCCTCTCAAACGCTCCGGGAACATTCCAACGGCTAATGCAGAGATGTTTCTCTAAGGAACTTTTTGAATTCCTACTGGTATATCTAGATGATATTGTCGTCTATTCGGCTACTTTTGAAGAACACATCAAGAGACTGGAGATTGTGTTGACAAAGATGGAGCAACGGGGAATGAAACTGTCCCCTGGGAAGTGCTCTTTCCTCAGGGAAGAAGTTCGGTATCTCGGACATGTGATATCGGCTCAAGGCATATCAACGGATCCGGACAAAATAGCAGTTCTTAGCAAATGGCCGACACCCACAAATCTAAAGGAACTCAGGATGTTTGTAGGATTCGCGAGCTATTACAGAAAGTTTGTAGTTGGATTTGCTCGTACTGCCAGACCACTGAACGACCTTGTTGCAATGTGCCAGAGAGATCTAAAGGACCGGAAGAAGTTCAGCTTCTCAGAAAGATGGACATCAACATGTGAAGGAGCATTTAGTTCACTGAAGGACAGCTTAGTTTCAGCGCCTATTCTCGCATACGCTGATTTCCAACTCCCGTTTATTGTTGAAACAGACGCCAGTCACCAAGGATTAGGGGCTGTACTTTCACAGGAGGTAGATGGTAAACGCAGGGTCATCGCATATGCTTCGAGGGGACTACGCCCGACCGAAAGAAACATATCCAATTACAGTTCTTTCAAGCTGGAGCTTCTAGCCCTTAAATGGGCTATATCAGACAAGTTTCGAGACTATCTGCTGGGAAGTAAATTCGTAGCATACACGGATAACAATCCACTCAGCTACCTCCAGTCTGCTAAACTAGGAGCAGTGGAGTAGCGATGGGTAGCTCAGTTAGCTGTGTTTGATTTTGAAATCCGGTACCGTTCTGGGAAATCGAATACCAACGCAGACGCTTTGTCGAGATTCCCACAGGCACACGAGGGAACCGTCACAGGGGATGCCTTCCGTGCAGCCTGTACAGAGATGGGAAAGATCACGGAGGTTCCAGTTGAGGTCTGCACTGCAAGTGTACTGGCTGGTAGTGTTGCAGTCACCCGCGCAATTCAAGTAGAGGCAGGTTCAAGAGGCAGGTGATGAACCTGCACCCATGGAGGTATTAAGTAGCTTCCCCAGTTATTCCAAGACAGAGATACAAAACCTGCAAGAAAGGGACCCAACCATCAAGGCATTTCTCCCCTTCTGGAAAAATGGTTGCAAGCCGAATTTCGGACAACGCAGACACCTTCCGCGACGTGTGTTGACCCTTACTAAGCAGTGGGATAGGCTGGAGATGGATGGTGGAATTCTGTATCGACAAGTAAAGCAGCTGATTCTGCCAGAGGCACTGAAGAATACAGTTTTGACCGCTATGCATGATCAACTAGGACACCAAGGAGTCGAAAGGACACTGGCACTCATCCGTCAACGGTGTTATTGGCCTGGCATCTATGCCGACGTGGAAAAGTGGTGCAAGGATTGCGAGCGTTGTACAGTTTCCAAATTGCCCCATCCTCGTGTTAGGGCCCCGGCGGGTAGTCTACTTGCAACAAGACCTCTAGAAGTGGTGGCTCTTGATTACTGTCAACCTGAACGTAGTAGTGATGGTTATGAGAATGTACTCGTCATGACCGATGTCTTTTCGAAATTCACAGTGGCGATCCCGACAAGGGGCCAAGGAGCGGAAACTACAGCAAGAGTCCTGGTCAAGGAATGGTTTAACAAGTTTGGGATTCCCCTTAGAATTCACTCTGATCAAGGCCGCAGCTTTGAAGCATCAGTAATCCTGGAACTTTGTCGCTTGTATGGGATAAAGAAGTCTCGCACTAGCCCATATCACCCTCAGGGTAATGGGCAGTGCGAGAGATTTAACCGCACTATGCATGACCTGTTGCGTTCTCTTCCACCAGTCCAGAAGAAGTCTTGGTCGAAACATCTGTCTGAAGTCGTCTTCGCATATAACATCACACCGCATGCGAGTACGAGCTATTCACCATACTATTTGCTGTTCGGCAGAGACCCCAAGCTCCCGATAGATCTACTACTTGGAGGAGAGGATGAAGAAGACCCGAATGAACCTAGCGATTGGCTCATTGAACACCAACGGGCCTTGAGAAAGGCTTACGAAAGAGCCCAAGAACGAATGGATGCAGGAGCAGAAGCCCGGAAACGAGCTCTAGACAAGGGGTTGCGTAGTCAGCCGCTTGCACCCGGAGATAGAGTGCTCATCCGCAACCGAGTGAAAGGTCGGAACAAGATCCAAGATGCGTGGCAAACCAAGGTGTATAAAGTGGTTCGCTGTCTAGATCCAGATGAACAGGTTTACGCCATTGAATCATGTGATGGTAGTGGCCTCACAAGGAATGTGCATCGATCAAATCTACGTGTGTGTCCAGATGCAGTCCTACCGTCAGCCACACCTAGGGAGGAGACTATTTCTAAATCAACCGAACATGTTAGTGCATAGTCATCCAGTGAATCTGAAGAGGAAGGAGTACTTATTGGTCTTGATTATACTCCTGATAGTGATCCAATTCCACCTGTCCCAGTGAGAAGACAAGTTACGCCAAGACAACAAGCATCTCCTGTTCCTACCCCGAGACGAACTATGCGTGCCGGTGCAGGCCGTCACTCCAATCCTTATGGAGAGCCTCGTTCTGCAGTGCGACAGAATGCTGTCACGGAAGAATCTCAGGCTCATGGCAGTGAACAGTCTGAAACATGCGGTGCCATACGAGTTGAGAGTGACCCTAGAGGCCCTACAACGACTGACGACAGTTTGTCAGATTTCTTACTTAAGTTAAGCTCTGCCCTGTTCAAGGAAGCCAGTGGTGCATATTGGAACGGAAGAGACGTTGATGGTTAGGTAGAAAACTATGCCGGTTTCCAGTGTCACCAGCATGCCTCGTCTGGTCGTCTTCTAGGACTCGATAGGAGGAAGTGCCCTCGGGTAATATGGTCTTCCTTCATCCGTGTTTGCTTGCATCTTAGTTGGCGACTGGTGTTGTTCCTCTGCCGCGGTCGAGTGCCGTTCCGTCAGGCATTGCGAACGTGGGTAGCCGCGCGTGTCCAGGGACTGGACAGCGATCCGTCTGGGAGGGATGTGGCCTGGTGCACTGACAGTTGTTCTGCCTCAACCGTAATTTTGGCTTGTTCCAAGTATAATGGAGTAGTCGCCCCTAAGTACATTTGCATTGTATGTGTAGTGTGCTGAGTAGTCGATAGGTGGCGCTTATGTTCCTTGTTCGTGAAAGACATCTTGTAAACAAGCGGGAAACACGTTCCTAATTCCACAGTTTCATCACAATTATGGTGGTATTTGAACATTGCCTGTAAATATGGCTACGCTGTTCTGATCTAGAGTATTCCCGGTTTCGAACATGAGTACTGTCATGTTTGTACGTTTGGTATTATTGTTGTACAGACCAATATTCAGGTGATCTCATTACATGTATATCTCTGTAACGTCGATGAAGTGTAATCATATGTAGGTCATAGGCTAAATGGCACGAAATAGATATAACTGCTTTAAGCAGATTGTTTCTCTGCAAAAGTTACATGATCACCGATCCGCAGTGTAAGATTATATTTCTTGTAATATATTTTGTACCAATTAATGGATTATATTATTATTCAAATCCTTTATTAATTGGATTACATTCAGTAAATGTTTCCAAGTCTATGGATCAGATTCATTATTGGATTGTACTATTTTAGGTGACCTATTGAGTTACCAGTCTGTGGCTTGTCTGTATACACCATAGAATTAGAGTGTTCAACAGGTCAGTACCATGGTATATTTGGCGATATCAACAATGATATCAGATGATGAGATTAATATGCTAAATGATTTTATTAAGATATCTAATACGGAGTAATATAATTACTGATAATCAGCTCTGATCAGATTATTTGATTCCTAACTGATGCATTATGATAAGCATAATACATTGCCTGGTTTATGAAGTATTAAACTACTATATTCCTATGCAAGTTGATTATGACGAATTTTGTATAAGTTTGTGGAATGGTTTCATGTGTCATATATTTGCGAATATGTATTTCTCGCATATGCTCAAATTGTGTTATATTTTATCTATGAATGTAAGTGTACTCATTCATGTACTTTTGTTCATTGGCAGGACATTGGCAGTCGCTGCCCCTTTTTTAGTTCATTCCATGAGAGACATGGTGAATAAACTGTTATTAATTAATTACACCAAGAACCGGCCTGTCTTCATTGACTGGGTTACACATGCCTTTGCAGACTCTACTAAACACTCATAGTTCACTGGAGAGAGATGAGGGTGATAAATACTCCTTCTGAGGCATACATTTATAGGGTATTTACATTAGGTTTAGGTTGTCTCTCTTCGATTGCTACACTTACATTCTGATGGAGGGTTGCAGAATATGAGTTATCTCTCTTGAATCAGCTCATACTATTTTCAGATGAAGGTCACATCAGCCGATTCAGGCAAGTTCAGTGACAACCAAATAATTAAAATTATTAATCGAGCCGACAAATAAATCTAACTATTCCGGAAGTTTATAAACATCTATTGTTGGAAACATATAATTAATCGAGTCTTATCGATTATCGGGAGGGCAAAATCTCCTATAAGCGTCCATAGTTCGCTGATTCGCAGAGTACATGGAACTCGGCTGGATTTGGTCCAGTTCAAATGTACAGACTACCTGGACACAAAGAAAGCACAATTATTCGCTTTGGGTGGTGTGCCATTTTTGTAGAGCAAAATCGTACATTTGAAATTTTTCACATTTTTTTCACCAAAATGAAAAGAATTTTGCTCAAAGACGCAAGTCTGATGGCCTCGTCATTTTTTTCTCAAATTGAATTTGTTTATTTCCAATGTAGATTCATGCATAACTTGGAAAATTCTGTCATTGATTTCTTAGAGTGTGGAACATTCTTAAAACCTCTAGTTCAATGTGGAGAGGTAGTGAATATGATTAAATGTCGCTAACAACAATAATTCATTCATATCATGATATTTGGGTCCTATTTCTTCTCACATCCGGGACTAGGTGGGGTCCTGATCATTTTTACACTCAGAAACCCCACAGGTGCCCCATTTAGTCACCTCTTACGACAAGCTGTCTGATGAGCTGAGACCCCTAATTCTTTCAATGACCTGAGGTGATAATGGAGAGATATGAATGATAAGTAACATTCCCCTCACAGACTTAACACTCATCGCTTATCGGGGAGATGTATAGGACCATTTATAGGACCATTTAAGAACCTTTTATAATAAATGTATGACCATAGACTTTTCTGTGAGATACCCAGACCAGTTCATGTATGAACATTGAGTTTGCAATAAAGTATTATTATTATAGGAGGGTAATAAATATCATCCCCTCTACACACTACTTAACACCCCAAGTCTATTAGAACGATAGTAGAGTGGTACATGTAAATGGTGCTCTCCTCACAGAATAGGAAACACCCTCAGATTAATGAGTGGATTACAAGAGTGATAAATACCATTCTTCTCGAAGACATTAATCCACACTTCTATTTTATGTAATGGAGAGAAATAAGGGAGATAAGTACCATTCTCTTCACAGACTTTACTCAACATGTCCATCACTGAAGATAACAGATCAAGTTCCTCTTGGGACAAGCTTTTAGGTGAGGCTCTCACACACCTAGTGGAAGGGATAAAAAGATTAATGTTGAACATACACAAATGGTTTATTCAGATTCTACATATCACTTGTCAGTCGATTCAGTTTATGATTTATTCAGGTTTTATTGTTGCCTAATGCTAATTAATATGCACAAAATCTTAGAGATTTCCATTTCAGAATTATGAAAATAGAAATCAGATCCGGAGTTATCAAACTTGAAACAAATGAGGAGTGTATTACTTACCTAGAAACTACAGGGTGATCCACCAGAATCTTAAAGCCTCCTTGTGTTCGAAATAAAGTTTTCTCATTTACTGTCAATAAAAATTACATCTGAATGAGTAAAAATGTCACCCCAGAACTTAAAACTTTCAGAATACAATGCTCCTATAGGGGCTGAAATACTTCAGTGGCGTCGGAAGATAGTTCTGACTGGGGGGGGGGGGCACTATCCTAGCACTTTAAGCTCTGGGGTTCTAGACGGCCGTAGGAGCGTTTTAAGCGATTTCCGACAAATAAAACGCATATTTTTTCTAAGATATTTCAACTGTTTTAATACTAGTTTGGCAAAAAGAATAATAAAAAACTGCTAACACACACACAGAAAACTTCTGCACGTAATCCGGATATTCGATTTATATAACTGCGTCTTCATCTCCGTCAAATAAACAACTATCCTACTTACGTTTTGCTTCGAAAGAAATCAAGGATATCACGCTGTGGTCTCTTCGACATGATGTTAATTTTGGGAATGTATAAAGATGGGTTTAAAAACGATGCGTAGAACCGAAGTGCTGACCTTACATTTTAGATCATTTCGTGCACTGGTACACAAAATTTTGCAAACTAAATCTTCAAGTTGGAAAAAATACTGTGAATACTGCCTGTAAACGGAAACTTGGACGATTCCCACTCATAATAGATGCAAGCAAGTATATTGAACTACATGCTGCATCTTGAAAACAATACCGACCGGTCTATTCTTCAAGATGCAGTCCTCTGTAGCAAAGCACTAGAAAACGATGTAATTGGATGGCATAGCTATTCATCATCAATGATGCAGAATAATAATATCAGTGCTGAGGACTTGCCACTGCAGCCCACTAAAAACACATATCCCCAAAAGTAAAAGACAAATTGAAAACTATATACATACAATTTTATCAAGACAAACTACGCGAGTCCGAAAAATTACTTCACTACAAACATATAGAACAAACGTATTCTATATCTCCTTATTTAAACTATATAAAAAATCGAAACTAGAGGCAATAACTAACTAAACTTAGGATCTGCGCACATCAGCTCGAGGTAGAAACCGGCAGATATAGGAAAATAGACCGGAACAAACGATTTTGTAAACGGTGTGACAAAATAAACGAGTATCATTTTGTTTGTATATGCCCGAGTGGTAAAAAAAACTTCGAAACATTCTTTTTAACATCATCAACAAATCCTGTCACCTATTCGGGCAACTAACTGACCTCGAAAAATTCTATTTCCTGATTAATTCCCCAACAATAGGGCAGTTTATATACGAAATGCTTCTGGAGAGATCATCACAGCTCGCAGTATCTCCTGTCAATAGGACCGCTTCAACCGCCACCTAATTTATAAATTGGAATGAACTGGCTTTCCTGATTGGGGTGATTATGTCATGTCACAATATAACTTTTATTATGTAAATGTAATATTTTATCTTAGTTTTAACATTTTCTGTATGTATTCATGTATAGAAATGAAGAATGAATTTTCCGGTATATTGAACTCGCTTGACCCTTTATACTCCAGAATGACCCATTTCTGGCATGTTGCAACGTATGGGCCGTAGTAATAAAAACAGAAGTAGTAATAGCATGAATATCTGATTTAAATTTATTATCATCAAACTGTACAAAATCTGAGGGGGGGGGGGGCACAAACATACTTGTGCCCCCCTGGTTTTCACCCCGCCCCCCCCCCCTGCTTCCGACACCCGTGTACTTAACACCTATAGGGACTGAAATGCTTAACACCTATAGGGACTGAAATACTTAACACCTATAGGGACTGAAATACTTAACACCTATACTGACTGAAATACTTAACACCTATAGGGACTGAAATACTTAACACCTATAGGGACTGAAATACTTCAATAACAGCATTGTATAAATGATCACATGTATAGGGGACTGAATACTACAGTATTGAACAGGGGCGGCGGAGCCAGGGGTGGGGGGTCCGGCCCCTCCAATATGGAAAGAGTGGGGCAAAGAACCACTTTGGCCTCCTCCCCCAATAATTGTGGCAGAAGTGCGTTGATATGGGTCGAATATTAGTTTCCTGTTAGAGATGTCTTCTACAGGAAATGATGATGTAAGTTACAATACGCTGAATATTTTTTTTGCAAAATAGCATTTAAAAAATTCAATTTTAAATCAATTTTGAACAAATATATACATTATCCGTTACCATAGCTATGAAGCATACTTTTAGCTGTATAAACACAAATTCTAGATGGTGTTTAAAAGTATGTGCAAGATGGATCAGTATCCTCAACATAGCATTGTATAAATGCTCACACCTATAGGGACTGAAACACTTAATACAGCATTGCATAAGAGCTCAACACAGCATTGTGTAAGTTCTCAGGGACTGGATTACTTTTTACATTACCAAAGAAAGCCATCTATAATGAGTTGATATATGTAATCAGTACAATGTATAATTACAATAATCAGACTCCAAAGCATTAATATGATTTGGAAGTCACAATTGGGCTAATATTACTGCAAGTGCTTTTAGAAATTTTTATCTTGCCAAATTTTCGAGAATCACCATATGTTTTGAAAAAAAAAAAAAAATTATAATCCATAAGATGCTTACCACCAGTCAACAAAGTGCTGAGCAACCTGAATCCTCCCGCATAGAACAGTGGTAACTGTCCTGCAATGTTCAATTTCTTCAGTATTTCCACCACACCCCTAGCTTCTACCCCTCCACTTTCAAACAGCTCCATCGCTGTTTGCGCCTGACTTTCAGCTGTTTGCACCCTGTCAACTTCATTCAAGTAATCTGAAATTAGAAATTTACATCACATGGCTACTCCACACAATTCTGTGTAAAGGATGTGAAATGAGCATCCGGCACCAAGTGACCATCTGACATGTCTGATTTGCATAGCTCATGGACAACAACAATTTGACAAGTTAACATTTTTGATACTTCATTGATACAGTAAATAGCTGAAAAGTTACTTTGTAAATATATAAATTCTGTTTACAAAATAAAATGGTGTATGCCTTCCCAATCACAGAACAGCTGTTGGACAGACAGTCAGTTCAGAGACTATAATTCTACAAAACTCACTCAATATGACAAAAATCAAGAAAGTATAATTAAGAGACTTACTAAATGTTAAGAAATACTGTACTTCATTGCTTACATTCAAAGCACCCTGACACTAAGTAACAGGGTATCATTAAGTGAATATCGACATTGTTGTTGACATGCATATTGACCATGTTTGTACGCTGTCATACCTTGAATCATGGCTTGTTTATTGGGGTGCACTTCCATGGCTCTTTTGTAGCTGTTTCTTGCCTTCTCATACTCACCCAATCCAAACTGGGCACGCCCTTGGTGGATATAACCTTTCAAACAGTCGGGACATGCCTGCATTGGGGAAATGTAGTCGATTATAGCCCACGAAGGAACATTCAATTTTGAAATGATATTTGACATTGAGTTATTGTTTCTAGTACTGCCAGGCAGGGGTTTTTGGGATGTGTACTAATGTGGGAACAGCCCTCTCTTCCACCCCCCCCCCACTTCATGTGAAATTCCTTTTACACTTCCTATCGTGCAGCAGAATTTTTCAGATTTGAAAATTCTGGAGAAGGGATTGTGTTTTGTCCTGCATTCATCAAACAGGGCAAATCTCCTTAAATACAAACTGACATACAACAAAATGAATTAGAACAAGATCAAAACTGGTACCAAATAAATTGAATTATTTTTCTTATGCTTTATTATTTTAGCACAGTTATCTCACTAATTCTCCTGTATTTGCTGTCAGATTGGGTCTTACCACTAGGACTTACCCTTAGTGCCCAGTCACAGTCTGTCAGGGCCTCTGTGTATCTCTCTAATTTGATCAGTGCTATAGCTCTGTTTGTGTACAGTACAGAATTGTCCTTCACTAGTTCCAAGGCCTGGACAGTAGCAGGAGATGAAAACAAGAGCATATTACAATAATAAAAGTTACTGTTTGACTTACTGGACACCAGCGACCAATAATGGAAGACATTTTTCGACTAGAGATACATTTTATCACACCAACATGACCAATGTATCATGTGCTGATGTCACTGTCCAGTTGATCTCAGTGACCCAATCACTGGCATAGAGATCATTGATCCATGTGGAATTCCAAGGATTTTGAGTGAAAAATACAAAACTTCCATGTGGAATTCCACTGCCTTCCATAAGGGGGGGGGGGGGGGGTTTACACTGATTTTCTGGAAAGGCCCTAAATAGGCACAGTATACAGTCACAACAATGTTTTAGCTAGATCATGCCCACTAAAATAGCTTGCAGATGACAATGAAATGAACTTTACTTCCAAGAAGTGAGAAAATACGCTCATGCTAGTCCAGTGTCAAATAAAAGTAAGTGAGAAAGAACAAGCTCTGGAATATCACTAATTAAGGGGTGAAATTGCAAAAAAAGCTTTGAGAAAAATTCTTACAAAGCACATGTATAACTATGCCACCTTCTCCACATCATTACAAACAGGTACAGACAGATGGTTCATACAATCAGATAACGTAACAGCTAGGATCATTTAATCTGCCAAGCTGTCACACTCATTCATGATATTGTAGTACCGGTGAGCCTAAACTTTCAAGTTGTGATATATTGTACCACATTTTGTAGCTGTTTTTATTTTTTGGTTGGTTAATTATATAAAATCTTTAACTGAACCATCTGGTGTTTTGTTGTAATTCTGTTTGAGCACTGTTTGGCATGTTTGGCTGCAGATTTAGTTACTGGCTCCATTTTAAGAGCAATCTCATAATTTTGTGGGTACAATATATTACAATGAGATAACGACAGGTGGTTCAAGGTAGATACAAGGATAAGGCCATTGTCAGTTGATAGGTTGTTTAGCATGACCAGCCCTCATCTATATTTTGAGAGCAAATAATTAAAATAGATGAGGGATTTACATGAGTAAAGCTTATTCATTTTCTTCATATTCGTATACAATTGGTTTGCAATTTGATAATTAATAATAAACAATTACAGCATCTAGCATGTGTATTTAAAAAATCAAGGTCATGCTAAACAAACAATCAAATGACAATGGCCTAATGATAGTTGTAATTAACCTTAGAATATATTTCCACTGCTTTGTCATAGTTGCCTTTCTTGAACTCTTCATTCCCATCTCTCTTTATTTGCTCCGCTTCATTTGCTCGCAGCTTTTTTCTTTCTGTGCGTTCTCTGGCATCATTTTCCATGGCAATCATGAAAGCCTCTGGAGAAATTACCAATCATACTGTTATGACAAACAAAGATAAACTGAAACAAAAAATACTATGGTAACATTTAGTCTTTTAAATTGATACCAAATACTAAAATTCATATGATGAACTATAATGGAAATGTTCTTAAATACATGTAATATTATAGCTCTGCAGTCTCTGACTGCCAAAGGGGATTGACATATATATGATACGCCAGTATACATGTACTGTGACATTTCCCACCATAAAATCAGGGGGTGATCAAACTTATTAGAACCCGAAGTTGACAAAATTGTTCAAAATCATCCAGATAAGATAATATTTTTGTTATTTTAATGATTTTAGAGGCTGATCAAAATTCTGTCAATAGGATGATTGAATTATTGGAGGACTGACCGTACCATCAAATAAAGTTAAACAGTCGGTGAATATTTAGTGAAGAATTGAGAAGAGTGAAGTGAATCCTGTGTAGGATTTCTTTCTCGTGATCACATTGTGATTTTATAGTGGCCCTTTTTATTCATTCTTTTTGTAATTGTAATATTTTACATGATCTCATGCAAGTCCTGTTCAATGAAAGGGAACCTCTATGATACAGGTGTGAACCTTTCTCTCGTGCTCAAAAATGGAGAAAAACGGATAGCTGAAACTGAGATTGTTTTGTAAGTGAAAGGGGGTGGTACGAGAAAAACTTAGTCCCTCTCGTTGATGCCAGTGGGTACCTTGGTGTGGAGTTGGTTCATCCAAAGAACATCTCTCTTGTGTCGGAGTGTGTCACTATAGGGACGATTGTCGGGATCAGAGAGGATAACTTCGATGATTTTCGAAGTCCTTCCGGATCGTAGTGATCGAGAGATCCATGGCCTGGATCAAGGTCCCTAGGTGGTCCCTGAGGAGAGTGCATAGGTGAATGCTGCAATTGTTCAGAGTCTCTTGCCAAATCTTCATGAAGGTTTCGCTTTGCCTCCCTATGTAGGGTAGGCATTTGAGTTTCAGGCTTGTGGGTGGGCATTGTTTGTCAATGCAACTGGTAAGGTTATCTTGCTGCCTGCCTAGCTTGGCCCGTTTGGCCGTGGCGTTGCGAAGTTTTTTGTAGATCGGTGCGATCTCTGGCGGGATGTTTGGTGGAGCGTGTCTAGTTTCTCCTTCAGTTGTGTCTTCCGTGCGTGGTCGTTTGGCCGGACGGACACTCGTGGAGATGACAGTGTTCAGTGATAAGTTTGAACCAATGGGTGTGATGTCTCCACCGGAGGCAAGGTCGAGTTCTGAAAGGTGTAGGGTGCTGGACGTGTCAACTATGGGATTTGCCATACTTTAGATACCCCGTTCTGTGGAGAGGGGTTAATCAGGTAAGATATGTGAAGAAGTCACAGATTGGGGCTTCTATCGGAGTAACCACTAAACAGCCTGACCGGTTTTGGAACTATTGTTCCTTCATCAGAGGCAGTGATTGATCTGGTTAGAAAAATGCCCGCTATTTATAGGGAGTGATCCGGGCCGATCCGGCTGGTATAGAAAGACGCCATTTGATTGGATGGCTGGTAAGCCTTCTGGAAGCGAGGGTGTTATGGCCGGATCGAACTGCCGGATCAGGGTGTTGATCCGGGAGGTTGATCCGGGTGTTCGGGCGGGGGCCTGTAGGCGCCGGATCGGAGTGTCGGATTAGAGGGGCGATCCGGGGGAGTGATCCGGGTAGAAGAGTATGATTAATACCCAGCGTCAGAGGCTTCGCGTGAAGCACGATCCGGGACTCTGATCCGGGGCCAGGCAGTGTGCTAAAGCAGTCCGGGATGTGGTCCCGGCGAGGTTGGGATCCGGGTATGTGATCCGGGTTATGGGTCATGGTATTACCATGGGATACAAGTGTTGACAGGCTAGGAGACCGGCTTCGGGACTATCCATTAGCAATATACCTGGACGAGTTAGTACCTGTACATTGGCGTGGTTAAAGGTGATTGATCACGAGACGGAAAGCAAAAGGAGGCAGGTGGTGTTCCGTTTGAACTCATGGCGGGGCGAGTTTCTTTTTCAAGGGATGCTACGGGTTTGCAGTCATCTTGAACGGGGAAATGTGTTCAAAAAAAGATCTAGACAGGGAGAGGTTGCGGGAGAGTGTTCACGCAGCGGTAATGACTAGTAGAACGAGGCTGCTGGGGTAGCAATAGAGGGAAACAAACAATCAAAGAAGCAAGACAAGACGAGTATGTGATGAATGCGAGACGTGTATTGACGTGAATTAGTCAGACATAATACTGCCGTCTATTTGACGGACAAAGGTTGGATCATCTGTGGCTTCAGAAATGTGTGATTGATTGTTCAGCGTCACAGAGTGACAACGTTGCTAAGGCAATGTGTTTGTCGGGCAACGTCAAGTCGCTGATGCTGCGAGCAGTTTGTGACGTCGTGACACTGCGGGTATTGTTGCGTGGCGTCGATGGATTCTACATGACTTACTATGTTGGTAAGCTGGGTGAGTCGTACCGCGGTGGTGATTCTTGTAAGTGGTGAGACTGTTTTGTAAGTGAAAGGGGGTGGTACGAGAAAAACTTAGTCCCTCTCGTTGATGCCAGTGGGTACCTTGGTGTGGAGTTGGTTCATCCAAAGAACATCTCTCTTGTGTCGGAGTGTGTCACTATAGGGACGATTGTCGGGATCAGAGAGGATAACTTCGATGATTTTCGAAGTCCTTCCGGATCGTAGTGATCGAGAGATCCATGGCCTGGATCAAGGTCCCTAGGTGGTCCCTGAGGAGAGTGCATAGGTGAATGCTGCAATTGTTCAGAGTCTCTTGCCAAATCTTCATGAAGGTTTCGCTTTGCCTCCCTATGTAGGGTAGGCATTTGAGTTTCAGGCTTGTGGGTGGGCATTGTTTGTCAATGCAACTGGTAAGGTTATCTTGCTGCCTGCCTAGCTTGGCCCGTTTGGCCGTGGCGGTGCGAAGTTTTTTGTAGATCGGTGCGATCTCTGGCGGGATGTTTGGTGGAGCGTGTCTAGTTTCTCCTTCAGCTGTGTCTTCCGTGCGTGGTCGTTTGGCCGGCCGGACACTCGTGGAGATGACAGTGTTCAGTGATAAGTTTGAACCAATGGGTGTGATGTCTCCACCGGAGGCAAGGTCGAGTTCTGAAAGGTGTAGGGTGCTGGACGTGTCAACTATGGGATTTGCCATACTTTAGATACCCCGTTCTGTGGAGAGGGGTTAATCAGGGAAGATATGTGAAGAAGTCACAGATTGGGGCTTCTATCGGAGTAACCACTAAACAGCCTGACCGGTTTCGGAACTATTGTTCCTTCATCAGAGGCAGTGATTGATCTGGTTAGAAAAATGCCCGCTATTTATAGGGAGTGATCCGGGCCGATCCGGCTGGTATAGAAAGACGCCATTTGATTGGATGGCTGGTAAGCCTTCTGGAAGTGAGGGTGTTATGGCCGGATCGAACTGCCGGATCAGGGTGTTGATCCGGGAGGTTGATCCGGGTGTTCGGGCGGGGGCCTTTAGGGGCCGGATCGGAGTGCCGGATTAGAGGGACGATCCGGGGGAGTGATCCGGGTAGAAGAGTATGATTAATACCCAGCGTCAGAGGCTTCGCATGAAGCACGATCCGGGACTCTGATCCGGGGCCAGGCAGTGTGCTAAAGGAGTCCGGGATGTGGTCCCGGCGAGGTTGGGATCCGGGTATGTGATCCGGGTTATGGGTCATGGTATTACCATGGGATATAAGTGTTGACAGGCTAGGAGACCGGCTTCGGGACTATCCATTAGCAATATACCTGGACGAGTTTGTACCTGTACATTGGCGTGGTTAAAGGTGATTGATCACGAGACGGAAAGCAAAAGGAGGCGGGTGGTGTTCCGTTTGAACTCATGGCGGGGCGAGTTTCTTTTTCAAGGGATGCTATGGGTTTGCAGTCATCTTGAACGGGGAAATGTGTTCAAAAAAAGATCTAGACAGGGAGAGGTTGCGGGAGAGTGTTCACGCAGCGGTAATGACTAGTAGAACGAGGCTGCTGGGGTAGCAATAGAGGGAAACAAACAATCAAAGAAGCAAGACAAGACGAGTGTGTGATGAATGCGAGACGTGTATTGACGTGAATTAGTCAGGACATAATACTGCCGTCTATTTGACGGACAAAGGTTGGATCATCTGTGGCTTCAGAAATGTGTGATTGATTGTTCAGCGTCACAGAGTGACGACGTTGCTAAGGCAATGTGTTTGTCGGGCAACGTCAAGTCGCTGATGCTGCGAGCAGTTTGTGACGTCGTGACGCTACGGGTATTGTTGCGTGGCGTCGATGGGTTCTACATGACTTACTATGTTGGTGAGCTGGGTGAGTCGTACCGCGGTGGTATGTGTACTCGTATGAGTGGTATGGATGGGGGGAGAGGGCTAAGTGATTCTCGTAAGGGGTGAGACTGTTTTGTAAGTGAAAGGGGGTGGTACGAGAAAAACTTAGTCCCTCTCGTTGATGCCAGTGGGTACCTTGGTGTGGAGTTGGTTCATCCAAAGAACATCTCTCTTGTGTCGGAGTGTGTCACTATAGGGACGATTGTCGGGATCAGAGAGGATAACTTCGATGATTTTCGAAGTCCTTCCGGATCGTAGTGATCGAGAGATCCATGGCCTGGATCAAGGTCCCTAGGTGGTCCCTGAGGAGAGTGCATAGGTGAATGCTGCAATTGTTCAGAGTCTCTTGCCAAATCTTCATGAAGGTTTCGCTTTGGTTTTGGTTTCGCTTTGGTATTTTGATGTTTCGTCAACATCAGCGACTTGATGTTGCCCGACAAACACATTGCCTTAGCAACGTCGTCACTCTGTGACGCTGAACAATCAATCACACATTTCTGAAGCCACAGATGATCCAACCTTTGTCCTTCAAATA
This sequence comes from Hanleya hanleyi, assembly GCA_036873755.1. NCBI lineage: Eukaryota > Metazoa > Mollusca > Polyplacophora > Lepidopleurida > Hanleyidae > Hanleya > Hanleya hanleyi. The sequence continues at coordinate 225,316 of JAVTVY010049546.1, forward strand.
GACGGCAGTATTATGTCTGACTAATTCACGTCAATACACGTCTCGCATTCATCACACACTCGTCTTGTCTCGCTTCTTTGATTGTTTGTTTCCCTCTATTGCTACCCCAGCAGCCTCGTTCTACTGGTCATTACCGCTGCGTGAACACTCTCCCGCAACCTCTCCCTGTCTAGATCTTTTTTTTAACACATTTCCCCGTTCAAGATGACTGCAAACCCGTAGCATCCCTTGAAAAAGAAACTCGCCCCGCCATGAGTTCAAACGGAACACCACCCGCCTCCTTTTGCTTTCCGTCTCGTGATCAATCACCTTTAACCACGCCAATGTACAGGTACAAACTCGTCCAGGTATATTGCTAATGGATAGTCCCGAAGCCGGTCTCCTAGCCTGTCAACACTTGTATCCCATGGTAATACCATGACCCATAACCCGGATCACATACCCGGATCCCAACCCCGCCGGGACCACATCCCGGACTCCTTTAGCACACTGCCTGGCCCTGGATCAGAGTCCCGGATTGTGCTTCACGCGAAGCCTCTGACGCTGGGTATTAATCATACTCTTCTACCCGGATCACTCCCCCGGATCGTCCCTCTAATCCGGCACTCCGATCCGGCCCCTACAGGCCCCCGCCCGAACACCCGGATCAACCTCCCGGATCAACACCCTGATCCGGCAGTTCGATCCGGCCATAACACCCTGGCTTCCAGAAGGCTTACCAGCCATCCAATCAAATGGCGTCTTTCTATACCAGCCGGATCGGCACCGGATCACTCCCTATAAATAGCGGGCATTTTTCTAACCAGATCAATCACTGCCTCTGATGAAGGAACAATAGTTCCGAAACCGGTCAGGCTGTTTAGTGGTTACTCCGATAGAAGCCCCAATCTGTGACTTCTTCACATATCTTACCTGAAACTGAGATTGTGTAGCTTATCATATTGGGGGCATTTTGACTTTATTTGCATATAACCCCATGGCTGGATTCGAAATGGCGACCATGTGGGGTATCACTAAAGAGATGTTTTCATTTTTTTCTTCAATTTGTTTGCTTTCTTTCCCATCAGATCATCATTCGTTATTTTGCGAAGAAAATAGGGAAAATAAAAAAAAACACAAATCCAGTAGAAAATGCCTTCTGCAGGAATGAGGTCACTGTGATGTTATCCGTGCGACTAGCTTGGATTTTGTTTAGATATCCCGGTAGAGCTTGACTCTATTATATTGTAGTAAGTTACAACCCTAGCCTCAGGAATAGGGGAATTAACCCCCTCCCCCCCCCTTCACAAAGGCTGCAATACACCCCAAATCACCCAGGTCAGAGCGAATTATTTGAGTAAAAGGAAGTAGGCCTATACATTAGATAGTTCTGTTATAGATATACCCTAGATAAGTTAAAGATATAATACCTTGAGACATGCCTGTGTGAACACCATGGCCACTATCCTGGAAGGCTGTCTTGTTGATCACAGTCCTGTTAAAACCTAATAAAAAAGTAAGATTAATTCTGAGTCCGTTGTCTGAGCAATGGATGGAACACAGGTGGATAAACAATATTTATAAGTATGAGAGTGATATAGATGATAATCCACAATAAAATAAATATACAAGACATTCTGTTCCTGTGGAATTCATACATATTTTTATAATCTAATTCATTAATTGAAGCTGACAGTAAATGATCTAATAATTCAATCACCCAATTAAAATTCAATTACTGAAACTCAATCAGTCATTCTAACAAATTTGATCACCCTCTATAATCATTACAGGGCTGCACAAATCACATAATCTATTTTTGAGTTACACAATGGTTGCGCAAAACACGTTTCTGCTAACCCATTTTCTGTTTGCCTTGAGATGAGCTGTAAGCTACATATATCGAACATTGGAAAGGGTTATGCCAGGATGAAACGGTTGTCCAAGAAAACATGGCATAATCCATATTTAGGTTATGCAAATTTTAATTTGTGCAGCCCTGCATTAAAATAACAAAGAGATAATGGATTATCTGAAGATTTTAAACCAGTTTGTAAACTTGGTGTTCTAATAAATTTGATCACCTGCTGATTTTAAGGCGGAAATTTCCTGTGATAGAACTATTCGAGGATTTACAATCCTAGTAGACCTATCCAACTGATTCACTGTTAAATGTTCAAAAATAAGGTTGAACACGAGTTAAGAAAACCATAGTAACATGTTTAACTGCTTATTCTAAGAGAGCTCAAGTTATTCCTGTGTCATAGTACATGTGACTCGTGTCTGTACCTGTGTCACCATCCTTTTCAGTCCGTACGCCAGTCTCTTCTTCTTTCCGAAGTTTGCTTTTTGTTAACCTTGTATCAGCTTTTTCCTTGGCCTTTTCCACCTCTTTCTCATCTCTGGAGTTCAACCCTTTCACAATGGACTCTGAAGCAAAATCAGAAGGACAATGTCAAAATATCAATTGAAAAATGTTTTGCGTAGTGTCCATTATCCTCTGCACTGAATCAGCATTATTGTAGGTGTAAGCCATCTGTCATGCTATTATAAACTTGTTGCTCCCCGGAATTGGTTCTATTTTCAGATGGAGTGGTGGCAAGAAATATACATCGTCTGCCAAACTCCGGTCGCGTTGCACACTGAGATTCAGAATGAAGATTCTCTATACATGTATCTGTGGGAACATTTTCAGCCAAATTTTGTTGAATTTAACCATACCTGCAATCAGGTATGAAATTGAGAAACCGGAGGAAATTTTCTGACAAATTTTTTTTCCATCCAAATTTGTGACAATGTTTCCCACCCGCACGATGGCTAAACGTGCACAAATTTTGTGAGTAAACAGAAAGTTATCAACATCCCTTTGTAAGTCAACTGTAAATTTTAATTTGTATTACAGTTGTCATGTAATATTCTCTGAAAATAGCCCCACTCCAATAATAGGGCCTGTCCAGTAACCGGGCAGTGAGTCATGCTAGACTTTTTACAGAAATCATCATCATCATCATCTAGATGTCTTGCAAAGCTAAAAATGGACAGTCACCCATAAACAAAGTGTTTTATGAAAGGGAAGTGGATATGGGGTCAGTCAACACATTTAATAAGTGTAGCATGATGTAAGCTCACAGAAATCTACTACCGCCAGGTATATCAACAGGTCGGGGAAAGGTTATAATTGACCTGAATCACCCCAAAAGGGATGATTCCGCCCAGTTTGGATGAATGACGTCATGAATCCTCACCCCAATTAAGCTGAATTAGTCGTAACCCAAAGTGTTTCCTCCCGTTCATCCAAAGACCACGACTTTGAAAGATGATAATGTTCAGCGCATTTGTCCAGGACCTCCTCTCTAGCAAACTGTAAAATTCATATTTCTATCCTGTCAATGAAGTTTGTGGGAAGGTGGAGTATGTTGTCAATAACAAAAATAAACACAAGATATGCAGATTACTTACCATTTTATAGTATTTTATCAAAGTCAAACTGTTCTCCAAAACGACAGCGTGTTTGGCGCCATCTTTGTTTGCCTCGTTTTGGAACTGCCAAGCGAAATTAATCGATAGTTGATAAAATATGAGTAATACGCGAGGGCAAGATTGAGAGAATAAAATAAAATTCAATTCAATTCAATTCAATACCAAATTGTCTTCGGCATGAGCTCTCCACAAGATTACCTCCCCTGATGCTTCTTACTGAATATGATAATTAAAATAAAAAATTGATCGATTAGTTGACCCTCGTGGCCTCGACTTCGATCAGAACATGGTGGTAATGACAACAACGACAGGTATGAACTTGAGCGAAATATTTTTTTCCATCGAAAAACTCATAAACGGGAAAGTTGTATCAACCGGATTTATCATTTTTTGCGAGACAACAACATATTCCACTTTCCTGCACAATTCATAAGCAAATGTACGTCATAAATTTTATGGTATCGGAGAAAACATGTTCCCTATTTTAGCGCCAAAAGTGGTCAGCTCATAATACTCCTTTTCGCGGTTACAAATTTACAACAACAACACCATGTTAAACGCACTGCATTCTGCGATCGGAGAGGTGATACTTTCACTTCCTGTGCCGCTAGATTAACACAAGAAGCCCAGTGTACGGACTGATCTGCTGGTGATTTTACTAACCCTACTGGGTAAATTGTTATGAAACTCGAGAAATCAACGTAAAATAAACTAGGAAGCATGTCAATTTTTCAGCCTTGCATATTTTGAGAGATAAATGATCTCTTTATAGCGTAGAAAAAGGGCGGTCACATCACCCCCGATTCTTGTAACCGCGAAAAGGCTTATTTGAGATATTTATCATTGTAAAAAAATGATCACTTTGGGTTACGATTAATTCAGCCTGCCCTAATTGGGGTGAGGATTTATGACGTCATTCACCCAAACTGGGCGGAATCATCCATTTTGGGGTGATTCAGGTCAATTTCAACCTTTCCCCGACCTGATCAAGAAATCAAAACTACCTGCCACTCACTCGAGTCACTGCCAACAACAACAACAACATTAAACAACGCTATCCAGTAACGAGGACCAGTTTCTGTCATGCAAATGCGGCGGCCTGCAGAGTCTTTATCGCCGTATCGGGCTATACGGTGAGGAGATCGTGACATTGTATAGAAGAAATCGGGTATGGGCTGATCACAACAAAAACATTACCTATTTCTTCCACTTTAGTAAGAAATGTCTCTAAATCCTTTTTCTCTGAGGTTGAGGATGAGGAGGGGGCCGCCATCTTGTTTAGTGTGTTGTCAATTGGTGAGCGCATGCGCACGCCGATGGCTCGTGGCCATTGAGCCCCATCCTCGCGAGCCAGTGTATCGATCGATACACTGGCTTGGTCAGTTACCCCCAATCTAGCCCCAGAACCAACAGTACTGGCCAGCCTACATTCACGAGCAGGCACGTTCACCAGCAGGACCGTATTCACCAGCAGGGCCGGAAAGATCTCCACGATGTATGGACGATAATTCTGCCCAGCTATATCCTTGCTTGCGGCAGTATTAAGCAACAATGTAACAAGATATACTACTAGACCAGGCACGGCGGAGCCGGGGGGGCTACGGGGGCTGAAGCCCCCCCAATAATTTGGCCAACTTTTCTAAAATTCATATGATGTCAACGAAAAAATACTTCAATGAATATTGTATTTTCGAAATGAATTAAAATAAATTGTAAAGAGTATACTAACAGTATTTACAAATGTCTAGCATTAGTGGGTCAAAGCTCTCAAATTTTTTTTACCGGCATTGTTTTTAGTAATTTTTAGGTTCAAAACAGGTTGATAGTGTTATACCATATAAAAGATGGTACAGATAAATGATTAAATGCTCGCACCATGCATGCCACCAATTACTAAGACAAATGCCGTTAAAAACATTGACTCCTATGTTCTGGACGTTTCGTGATATCATCGAAGATATAATACTGTTATTTGATTGTTCAGCCTTGCATTCATCAAAACTAGAAAGAGAATGGACATCATCTTGATAAAAGCATATTCTTGATATTTATTTTGTCAATCACATGAAAACAGTCATCAACATGCTCTTTACAATTCGCAGTCTTAAGTGACTAGTACCTTCGCCTAATTGTGCTATGATACAGGGACGGCGGAGCCCCCAAATATTTGTAAGACAAAAAAAGTAGATATGTGTTTGTGAAATACATATTCCCCAGTGGTCAAGCAGAGGAAACGAGGCATGTTTATGCATATAAATTCCCTCCAAAATGTACAAAACACGTATACAACCTGGATGTGTCGCTGAGCTAATTAGTTTGCACAAGGTATTTTTGTTGACCAAGTCTGAGGTTTAATAACCCTGGAAAGAAAATACCCACACACAAAACAAGAAAAGATAAAAAAAACTGTTTACAACGTGTGCGTTTTAATGTTGAGTTTTATTCACTGGAAAAGCCAAGAACTCATCTCCAGCCATCTGAGATCCTGGAGCTTCCGGGCGGCCCCTGGACCCTCGCCTTGTTGTGCTGT